>CAMPDV010002413.1:0-62797 GCA_946699065.1 Loxodes magnus
ACATCTTCACTTTTCTAATGCTAACTTTCATCTACAAGCATATCTTGACAAACCGAATACAGATTCGTAATTATTATATTATTACTAACAATTTGGATATTCTAACTTATATTTTAGTGCTTGCTACGAAAACTTATCATTAGATATTCTTTTCTTACTTTACTTCTTCACTTTTCCAAATACTTATTACTTCTCAAAGCACTCTCAATAAAACTAAAACTCTGACTTCTTTTCTTACTTTACTTCTTCACTTTTCTAAATACTTATTACTTCTCAAAGCATACTCCTTAAAACTGAAATTCTATCTTCTTTTCTTACTTTACTTCTTCACTTTTCATTATGCTAACTTTCATCTACAAGCATATCTTGACAAACCGAATACAGATTCGTAATTATTATATTATTACTAACAATTTGGATATTCTAACTTATATTTTAGTGCTTGCTACGAAAACTTATCATTAGATATTCTTTTCTTACTTTACTTATTCACTTTTCTAAATACTTATTACTTCTCAAAGCATACTCCTTAAAACTGAAATTCTATCTTCTTTTCTTACTTTACATCTTCACTTTTCTAATGCTAACTTTCATCTACAAGCATATCTTGACAAACCGAATACAGATTCGTAATTATTATATTATTACTAACAATTTGGATATTCTAACTTATATTTTAGTGCTTGCTACGAAAACTTATCATTAGATATTCTTTTCTTACTTTACTTATTCACTTTTCTAAATACTTATTACTTCTCAAAGCATACTCCTTAAAACTGAAATTCTATCTTCTTTTCTTACTTTACTTCTTCACTTTTCTATAGACTAACTTTCATCTACAAGCATATCTTGACAAACCGAATACAGATTCGTAATTATTATATTATTACTAACAATTTGGATATTCTAACTTATATTTTAGTGCTTGCTACGAAAACTTATCATTAGATATTCTTTTCTTACTTTACTTCTTCACTTTTCCAAATACTTATTACTTCTCAAAGCACTCTCAATAAAACTAAAACTCTGACTTCTTTTCTTACTTTACTTCTTCACTTTTCTAAATACTTATTACTTCTCAAAGCATACTCCTTAAAACTGAAATTCTATCTTCTTTTCTTACTTTACTTCTTCACTTTTCATTATGCTAACTTTCATCTACAAGCATATCTTGACAAACCGAATACAGATTCGTAATTATTATATTATTACTAACAATTTGGATATTCTAACTTATATTTTAGTGCTTGCTACGAAAACTTATCATTAGATATTCTTTTCTTACTTTACTTATTCACTTTTCTAAATACTTATTACTTCTCAAAGCATACTCCTTAAAACTGAAATTCTATCTTCTTTTCTTACTTTACTTCTTCACTTTTCATTATGCTAACTTTCATCTACAAGCATATCTTGACAAACCGAATACAGATTCGTAATTATTATATTATTACTAACAATTTGGATATTCTAACTTATATTTTAGTGCTTGCTACGAAAACTTATCATTAGATATTCTTTTCTTACTTTACTTATTCACTTTTCTAAATACTTATTACTTCTCAAAGCATACTCCTTAAAACTGAAATTCTATCTTCTTTTCTTACTTTACATCTTCACTTTTCTAATGCTAACTTTCATCTACAAGCATATCTTGACAAACCGAATACAGATTCGTAATTATTATATTATTACTAACAATTTGGATATTCTAACTTATATTTTAGTGCTTGCTACGAAAACTTATCATTAGATATTCTTTTCTTACTTTACTTCTTCACTTTTCCAAATACTTATTACTTCTCAAAGCACTCTCAATAAAACTAAAACTCTGACTTCTTTTCTTACTTTACTTCTTCACTTTTCTAAATACTTATTACTTCTCAAAGCATACTCCTTAAAACTGAAATTCTATCTTCTTTTCTTACTTTACTTCTTCACTTTTCATTATGCTAACTTTCATCTACAAGCATATCTTGACAAACCGAATACAGATTCGTAATTATTATATTATTACTAACAATTTGGATATTCTAACTTATATTTTAGTGCTTGCTACGAAAACTTATCATTAGATATTCTTTTCTTACTTTACTTATTCACTTTTCTAAATACTTATTACTTCTCAAAGCATACTCCTTAAAACTGAAATTCTATCTTCTTTTCTTACTTTACATCTTCACTTTTCTAATGCTAACTTTCATCTACAAGCATATCTTGACAAACCGAATACAGATTCGTAATTATTATATTATTACTAACAATTTGGATATTCTAACTTATATTTTAGTGCTTGCTACGAAAACTTATCATTAGATATTCTTTTCTTACTTTACTTATTCACTTTTCTAAATACTTATTACTTCTCAAAGCATACTCCTTAAAACTGAAATTCTATCTTCTTTTCTTACTTTACATCTTCACTTTTCTAATGCTAACTTTCATCTACAAGCATATCTTGACAAACCGAATACAGATTCGTAATTATTATATTATTACTAACAATTTGGATATTCTAACTTATATTTTAGTGCTTGCTACGAAAACTTATCATTAGATATTCTTTTCTTACTTTACTTCTTCACTTTTCCAAATACTTATTACTTCTCAAAGCACTCTCAATAAAACTAAAACTCTGACTTCTTTTCTTACTTTACTTCTTCACTTTTCTAAATACTTATTACTTCTCAAAGCATACTCCTTAAAACTGAAATTCTATCTTCTTTTCTTACTTTACTTCTTCACTTTTCATTATGCTAACTTTCATCTACAAGCATATCTTGACAAACCGAATACAGATTCGTAATTATTATATTATTACTAACAATTTGGATATTCTAACTTATATTTTAGTGCTTGCTACGAAAACTTATCATTAGATATTCTTTTCTTACTTTACTTATTCACTTTTCTAAATACTTATTACTTCTCAAAGCATACTCCTTAAAACTGAAATTCTATCTTCTTTTCTTACTTTACTTCTTCACTTTTCATTATGCTAACTTTCATCTACAAGCATATCTTGACAAACCGAATACAGATTCGTAATTATTATATTATTACTAACAATTTGGATATTCTAACTTATATTTTAGTGCTTGCTACGAAAACTTATCATTAGATATTCTTTTCTTACTTTACTTATTCACTTTTCTAAATACTTATTACTTCTCAAAGCATACTCCTTAAAACTGAAATTCTATCTTCTTTTCTTACTTTACATCTTCACTTTTCTAATGCTAACTTTCATCTACAAGCATATCTTGACAAACCGAATACAGATTCGTAATTATTATATTATTACTAACAATTTGGATATTCTAACTTATATTTTAGTGCTTGCTACGAAAACTTATCATTAGATATTCTTTTCTTACTTTACTTATTCACTTTTCTAAATACTTATTACTTCTCAAAGCATACTCCTTAAAACTGAAATTCTATCTTCTTTTCTTACTTTACATCTTCACTTTTCTAATGCTAACTTTCATCTACAAGCATATCTTGACAAACCGAATACAGATTCGTAATTATTATATTATTACTAACAATTTGGATATTCTAACTTATATTTTAGTGCTTGCTACGAAAACTTATCATTAGATATTCTTTTCTTACTTTACTTCTTCACTTTTCCAAATACTTATTACTTCTCAAAGCACTCTCAATAAAACTAAAACTCTGACTTCTTTTCTTACTTTACTTCTTCACTTTTCTAAATACTTATTACTTCTCAAAGCATACTCCTTAAAACTGAAATTCTATCTTCTTTTCTTACTTTACTTCTTCACTTTTCATTATGCTAACTTTCATCTACAAGCATATCTTGACAAACCGAATACAGATTCGTAATTATTATATTATTACTAACAATTTGGATATTCTAACTTATATTTTAGTGCTTGCTACGAAAACTTATCATTAGATATTCTTTTCTTACTTTACTTATTCACTTTTCTAAATACTTATTACTTCTCAAAGCATACTCCTTAAAACTGAAATTCTATCTTCTTTTCTTACTTTACTTCTTCACTTTTCATTATGCTAACTTTCATCTACAAGCATATCTTGACAAACCGAATACAGATTCGTAATTATTATATTATTACTAACAATTTGGATATTCTAACTTATATTTTAGTGCTTGCTACGAAAACTTATCATTAGATATTCTTTTCTTACTTTACTTATTCACTTTTCTAAATACTTATTACTTCTCAAAGCATACTCCTTAAAACTGAAATTCTATCTTCTTTTCTTACTTTACATCTTCACTTTTCTAATGCTAACTTTCATCTACAAGCATATCTTGACAAACCGAATACAGATTCGTAATTATTATATTATTACTAACAATTTGGATATTCTAACTTATATTTTAGTGCTTGCTACGAAAACTTATCATTAGATATTCTTTTCTTACTTTACTTATTCACTTTTCTAAATACTTATTACTTCTCAAAGCATACTCCTTAAAACTGAAATTCTATCTTCTTTTCTTACTTTACTTCTTCACTTTTCTATAGACTAACTTTCATCTACAAGCATATCTTGACAAACCGAATACAGATTCGTAATTATTATATTATTACTAACAATTTGGATATTCTAACTTATATTTTAGTGCTTGCTACGAAAACTTATCATTAGATATTCTTTTCTTACTTTACTTCTTCACTTTTCCAAATACTTATTACTTCTCAAAGCACTCTCAATAAAACTAAAACTCTGACTTCTTTTCTTACTTTACTTCTTCACTTTTCTAAATACTTATTACTTCTCAAAGCATACTCCTTAAAACTGAAATTCTATCTTCTTTTCTTACTTTACTTCTTCACTTTTCATTATGCTAACTTTCATCTACAAGCATATCTTGACAAACCGAATACAGATTCGTAATTATTATATTATTACTAACAATTTGGATATTCTAACTTATATTTTAGTGCTTGCTACGAAAACTTATCATTAGATATTCTTTTCTTACTTTACTTATTCACTTTTCTAAATACTTATTACTTCTCAAAGCATACTCCTTAAAACTGAAATTCTATCTTCTTTTCTTACTTTACATCTTCACTTTTCTAATGCTAACTTTCATCTACAAGCATATCTTGACAAACCGAATACAGATTCGTAATTATTATATTATTACTAACAATTTGGATATTCTAACTTATATTTTAGTGCTTGCTACGAAAACTTATCATTAGATATTCTTTTCTTACTTTACTTATTCACTTTTCTAAATACTTATTACTTCTCAAAGCATACTCCTTAAAACTGAAATTCTATCTTCTTTTCTTACTTTACTTCTTCACTTTTCTATAGACTAACTTTCATCTACAAGCATATCTTGACAAACCGAATACAGATTCGTAATTATTATATTATTACTAACAATTTGGATATTCTAACTTATATTTTAGTGCTTGCTACGAAAACTTATCATTAGATATTCTTTTCTTACTTTACTTCTTCACTTTTCCAAATACTTATTACTTCTCAAAGCACTCTCAATAAAACTAAAACTCTGACTTCTTTTCTTACTTTACTTCTTCACTTTTCTAAATACTTATTACTTCTCAAAGCATACTCCTTAAAACTGAAATTCTATCTTCTTTTCTTACTTTACTTCTTCACTTTTCATTATGCTAACTTTCATCTACAAGCATATCTTGACAAACCGAATACAGATTCGTAATTATTATATTATTACTAACAATTTGGATATTCTAACTTATATTTTAGTGCTTGCTACGAAAACTTATCATTAGATATTCTTTTCTTACTTTACTTATTCACTTTTCTAAATACTTATTACTTCTCAAAGCATACTCCTTAAAACTGAAATTCTATCTTCTTTTCTTACTTTACATCTTCACTTTTCTAATGCTAACTTTCATCTACAAGCATATCTTGACAAACCGAATACAGATTCGTAATTATTATATTATTACTAACAATTTGGATATTCTAACTTATATTTTAGTGCTTGCTACGAAAACTTATCATTAGATATTCTTTTCTTACTTTACTTCTTCACTTTTCCAAATACTTATTACTTCTCAAAGCACTCTCAATAAAACTAAAACTCTGACTTCTTTTCTTACTTTACTTCTTCACTTTTCTAAATACTTATTACTTCTCAAAGCATACTCCTTAAAACTGAAATTCTATCTTCTTTTCTTACTTTACTTCTTCACTTTTCATTATGCTAACTTTCATCTACAAGCATATCTTGACAAACCGAATACAGATTCGTAATTATTATATTATTACTAACAATTTGGATATTCTAACTTATATTTTAGTGCTTGCTACGAAAACTTATCATTAGATATTCTTTTCTTACTTTACTTATTCACTTTTCTAAATACTTATTACTTCTCAAAGCATACTCCTTAAAACTGAAATTCTATCTTCTTTTCTTACTTTACATCTTCACTTTTCTAATGCTAACTTTCATCTACAAGCATATCTTGACAAACCGAATACAGATTCGTAATTATTATATTATTACTAACAATTTGGATATTCTAACTTATATTTTAGTGCTTGCTACGAAAACTTATCATTAGATATTCTTTTCTTACTTTACTTATTCACTTTTCTAAATACTTATTACTTCTCAAAGCATACTCCTTAAAACTGAAATTCTATCTTCTTTTCTTACTTTACTTCTTCACTTTTCTATAGACTAACTTTCATCTACAAGCATATCTTGACAAACCGAATACAGATTCGTAATTATTATATTATTACTAACAATTTGGATATTCTAACTTATATTTTAGTGCTTGCTACGAAAACTTATCATTAGATATTCTTTTCTTACTTTACTTATTCACTTTTCTAAATACTTATTACTTCTCAAAGCATACTCCTTAAAACTGAAATTCTATCTTCTTTTCTTACTTTACATCTTCACTTTTCTAATGCTAACTTTCATCTACAAGCATATCTTGACAAACCGAATACAGATTCGTAATTATTATATTATTACTAACAATTTGGATATTCTAACTTATATTTTAGTGCTTGCTACGAAAACTTATCATTAGATATTCTTTTCTTACTTTACTTATTCACTTTTCTAAATACTTATTACTTCTCAAAGCATACTCCTTAAAACTGAAATTCTATCTTCTTTTCTTACTTTACTTCTTCACTTTTCATTATGCTAACTTTCATCTACAAGCATATCTTGACAAACCGAATACAGATTCGTAATTATTATATTATTACTAACAATTTGGATATTCTAACTTATATTTTAGTGCTTGCTACGAAAACTTATCATTAGATATTCTTTTCTTACTTTACTTATTCACTTTTCTAAATACTTATTACTTCTCAAAGCATACTCCTTAAAACTGAAATTCTATCTTCTTTTCTTACTTTACATCTTCACTTTTCTAATGCTAACTTTCATCTACAAGCATATCTTGACAAACCGAATACAGATTCGTAATTATTATATTATTACTAACAATTTGGATATTCTAACTTATATTTTAGTGCTTGCTACGAAAACTTATCATTAGATATTCTTTTCTTACTTTACTTCTTCACTTTTCCAAATACTTATTACTTCTCAAAGCACTCTCAATAAAACTAAAACTCTGACTTCTTTTCTTACTTTACTTCTTCACTTTTCTAAATACTTATTACTTCTCAAAGCATACTCCTTAAAACTGAAATTCTATCTTCTTTTCTTACTTTACTTCTTCACTTTTCATTATGCTAACTTTCATCTACAAGCATATCTTGACAAACCGAATACAGATTCGTAATTATTATATTATTACTAACAATTTGGATATTCTAACTTATATTTTAGTGCTTGCTACGAAAACTTATCATTAGATATTCTTTTCTTACTTTACTTATTCACTTTTCTAAATACTTATTACTTCTCAAAGCATACTCCTTAAAACTGAAATTCTATCTTCTTTTCTTACTTTACATCTTCACTTTTCTAATGCTAACTTTCATCTACAAGCATATCTTGACAAACCGAATACAGATTCGTAATTATTATATTATTACTAACAATTTGGATATTCTAACTTATATTTTAGTGCTTGCTACGAAAACTTATCATTAGATATTCTTTTCTTACTTTACTTATTCACTTTTCTAAATACTTATTACTTCTCAAAGCATACTCCTTAAAACTGAAATTCTATCTTCTTTTCTTACTTTACTTCTTCACTTTTCTATAGACTAACTTTCATCTACAAGCATATCTTGACAAACCGAATACAGATTCGTAATTATTATATTATTACTAACAATTTGGATATTCTAACTTATATTTTAGTGCTTGCTACGAAAACTTATCATTAGATATTCTTTTCTTACTTTACTTATTCACTTTTCTAAATACTTATTACTTCTCAAAGCATACTCCTTAAAACTGAAATTCTATCTTCTTTTCTTACTTTACATCTTCACTTTTCTAATGCTAACTTTCATCTACAAGCATATCTTGACAAACCGAATACAGATTCGTAATTATTATATTATTACTAACAATTTGGATATTCTAACTTATATTTTAGTGCTTGCTACGAAAACTTATCATTAGATATTCTTTTCTTACTTTACTTCTTCACTTTTCCAAATACTTATTACTTCTCAAAGCACTCTCAATAAAACTAAAACTCTGACTTCTTTTCTTACTTTACTTCTTCACTTTTCTAAATACTTATTACTTCTCAAAGCATACTCCTTAAAACTGAAATTCTATCTTCTTTTCTTACTTTACTTCTTCACTTTTCATTATGCTAACTTTCATCTACAAGCATATCTTGACAAACCGAATACAGATTCGTAATTATTATATTATTACTAACAATTTGGATATTCTAACTTATATTTTAGTGCTTGCTACGAAAACTTATCATTAGATATTCTTTTCTTACTTTACTTATTCACTTTTCTAAATACTTATTACTTCTCAAAGCATACTCCTTAAAACTGAAATTCTATCTTCTTTTCTTACTTTACTTCTTCACTTTTCATTATGCTAACTTTCATCTACAAGCATATCTTGACAAACCGAATACAGATTCGTAATTATTATATTATTACTAACAATTTGGATATTCTAACTTATATTTTAGTGCTTGCTACGAAAACTTATCATTAGATATTCTTTTCTTACTTTACTTATTCACTTTTCTAAATACTTATTACTTCTCAAAGCATACTCCTTAAAACTGAAATTCTATCTTCTTTTCTTACTTTACATCTTCACTTTTCTAATGCTAACTTTCATCTACAAGCATATCTTGACAAACCGAATACAGATTCGTAATTATTATATTATTACTAACAATTTGGATATTCTAACTTATATTTTAGTGCTTGCTACGAAAACTTATCATTAGATATTCTTTTCTTACTTTACTTCTTCACTTTTCCAAATACTTATTACTTCTCAAAGCACTCTCAATAAAACTAAAACTCTGACTTCTTTTCTTACTTTACTTCTTCACTTTTCTAAATACTTATTACTTCTCAAAGCATACTCCTTAAAACTGAAATTCTATCTTCTTTTCTTACTTTACTTCTTCACTTTTCATTATGCTAACTTTCATCTACAAGCATATCTTGACAAACCGAATACAGATTCGTAATTATTATATTATTACTAACAATTTGGATATTCTAACTTATATTTTAGTGCTTGCTACGAAAACTTATCATTAGATATTCTTTTCTTACTTTACTTATTCACTTTTCTAAATACTTATTACTTCTCAAAGCATACTCCTTAAAACTGAAATTCTATCTTCTTTTCTTACTTTACTTCTTCACTTTTCATTATGCTAACTTTCATCTACAAGCATATCTTGACAAACCGAATACAGATTCGTAATTATTATATTATTACTAACAATTTGGATATTCTAACTTATATTTTAGTGCTTGCTACGAAAACTTATCATTAGATATTCTTTTCTTACTTTACTTATTCACTTTTCTAAATACTTATTACTTCTCAAAGCATACTCCTTAAAACTGAAATTCTATCTTCTTTTCTTACTTTACATCTTCACTTTTCTAATGCTAACTTTCATCTACAAGCATATCTTGACAAACCGAATACAGATTCGTAATTATTATATTATTACTAACAATTTGGATATTCTAACTTATATTTTAGTGCTTGCTACGAAAACTTATCATTAGATATTCTTTTCTTACTTTACTTATTCACTTTTCTAAATACTTATTACTTCTCAAAGCATACTCCTTAAAACTGAAATTCTATCTTCTTTTCTTACTTTACTTCTTCACTTTTCTATAGACTAACTTTCATCTACAAGCATATCTTGACAAACCGAATACAGATTCGTAATTATTATATTATTACTAACAATTTGGATATTCTAACTTATATTTTAGTGCTTGCTACGAAAACTTATCATTAGATATTCTTTTCTTACTTTACTTCTTCACTTTTCCAAATACTTATTACTTCTCAAAGCACTCTCAATAAAACTAAAACTCTGACTTCTTTTCTTACTTTACTTCTTCACTTTTCTAAATACTTATTACTTCTCAAAGCATACTCCTTAAAACTGAAATTCTATCTTCTTTTCTTACTTTACTTCTTCACTTTTCATTATGCTAACTTTCATCTACAAGCATATCTTGACAAACCGAATACAGATTCGTAATTATTATATTATTACTAACAATTTGGATATTCTAACTTATATTTTAGTGCTTGCTACGAAAACTTATCATTAGATATTCTTTTCTTACTTTACTTATTCACTTTTCTAAATACTTATTACTTCTCAAAGCATACTCCTTAAAACTGAAATTCTATCTTCTTTTCTTACTTTACATCTTCACTTTTCTAATGCTAACTTTCATCTACAAGCATATCTTGACAAACCGAATACAGATTCGTAATTATTATATTATTACTAACAATTTGGATATTCTAACTTATATTTTAGTGCTTGCTACGAAAACTTATCATTAGATATTCTTTTCTTACTTTACTTATTCACTTTTCTAAATACTTATTACTTCTCAAAGCATACTCCTTAAAACTGAAATTCTATCTTCTTTTCTTACTTTACTTCTTCACTTTTCTATAGACTAACTTTCATCTACAAGCATATCTTGACAAACCGAATACAGATTCGTAATTATTATATTATTACTAACAATTTGGATATTCTAACTTATATTTTAGTGCTTGCTACGAAAACTTATCATTAGATATTCTTTTCTTACTTTACTTCTTCACTTTTCCAAATACTTATTACTTCTCAAAGCACTCTCAATAAAACTAAAACTCTGACTTCTTTTCTTACTTTACTTCTTCACTTTTCTAAATACTTATTACTTCTCAAAGCATACTCCTTAAAACTGAAATTCTATCTTCTTTTCTTACTTTACTTCTTCACTTTTCATTATGCTAACTTTCATCTACAAGCATATCTTGACAAACCGAATACAGATTCGTAATTATTATATTATTACTAACAATTTGGATATTCTAACTTATATTTTAGTGCTTGCTACGAAAACTTATCATTAGATATTCTTTTCTTACTTTACTTATTCACTTTTCTAAATACTTATTACTTCTCAAAGCATACTCCTTAAAACTGAAATTCTATCTTCTTTTCTTACTTTACATCTTCACTTTTCTAATGCTAACTTTCATCTACAAGCATATCTTGACAAACCGAATACAGATTCGTAATTATTATATTATTACTAACAATTTGGATATTCTAACTTATATTTTAGTGCTTGCTACGAAAACTTATCATTAGATATTCTTTTCTTACTTTACTTCTTCACTTTTCCAAATACTTATTACTTCTCAAAGCACTCTCAATAAAACTAAAACTCTGACTTCTTTTCTTACTTTACTTCTTCACTTTTCTAAATACTTATTACTTCTCAAAGCATACTCCTTAAAACTGAAATTCTATCTTCTTTTCTTACTTTACTTCTTCACTTTTCATTATGCTAACTTTCATCTACAAGCATATCTTGACAAACCGAATACAGATTCGTAATTATTATATTATTACTAACAATTTGGATATTCTAACTTATATTTTAGTGCTTGCTACGAAAACTTATCATTAGATATTCTTTTCTTACTTTACTTATTCACTTTTCTAAATACTTATTACTTCTCAAAGCATACTCCTTAAAACTGAAATTCTATCTTCTTTTCTTACTTTACATCTTCACTTTTCTAATGCTAACTTTCATCTACAAGCATATCTTGACAAACCGAATACAGATTCGTAATTATTATATTATTACTAACAATTTGGATATTCTAACTTATATTTTAGTGCTTGCTACGAAAACTTATCATTAGATATTCTTTTCTTACTTTACTTATTCACTTTTCTAAATACTTATTACTTCTCAAAGCATACTCCTTAAAACTGAAATTCTATCTTCTTTTCTTACTTTACATCTTCACTTTTCTAATGCTAACTTTCATCTACAAGCATATCTTGACAAACCGAATACAGATTCGTAATTATTATATTATTACTAACAATTTGGATATTCCTAACTTATATTTTAGTGCTTGCTACGAAAACTTATCATTAGATATTCTTTTCTTACTTTACTTATTCACTTTTCTAAATACTTATTACTTCTCAAAGCATACTCCTTAAAACTGAAATTCTATCTTCTTTTCTTACTTTACTTCTTCACTTTTCTATAGACTAACTTTCATCTACAAGCATATCTTGACAAACCGAATACAGATTCGTAATTATTATATTATTACTAACAATTTGGATATTCTAACTTATATTTTAGTGCTTGCTACGAAAACTTATCATTAGATATTCTTTTCTTACTTTACTTCTTCACTTTTCCAAATACTTATTACTTCTCAAAGCACTCTCAATAAAACTAAAACTCTGACTTCTTTTCTTACTTTACTTCTTCACTTTTCTAAATACTTATTACTTCTCAAAGCATACTCCTTAAAACTGAAATTCTATCTTCTTTTCTTACTTTACTTCTTCACTTTTCATTATGCTAACTTTCATCTACAAGCATATCTTGACAAACCGAATACAGATTCGTAATTATTATATTATTACTAACAATTTGGATATTCTAACTTATATTTTAGTGCTTGCTACGAAAACTTATCATTAGATATTCTTTTCTTACTTTACTTATTCACTTTTCTAAATACTTATTACTTCTCAAAGCATACTCCTTAAAACTGAAATTCTATCTTCTTTTCTTACTTTACATCTTCACTTTTCTAATGCTAACTTTCATCTACAAGCATATCTTGACAAACCGAATACAGATTCGTAATTATTATATTATTACTAACAATTTGGATATTCTAACTTATATTTTAGTGCTTGCTACGAAAACTTATCATTAGATATTCTTTTCTTACTTTACTTCTTCACTTTTCCAAATACTTATTACTTCTCAAAGCACTCTCAATAAAACTAAAACTCTGACTTCTTTTCTTACTTTACTTCTTCACTTTTCTAAATACTTATTACTTCTCAAAGCATACTCCTTAAAACTGAAATTCTATCTTCTTTTCTTACTTTACTTCTTCACTTTTCATTATGCTAACTTTCATCTACAAGCATATCTTGACAAACCGAATACAGATTCGTAATTATTATATTATTACTAACAATTTGGATATTCTAACTTATATTTTAGTGCTTGCTACGAAAACTTATCATTAGATATTCTTTTCTTACTTTACTTATTCACTTTTCTAAATACTTATTACTTCTCAAAGCATACTCCTTAAAACTGAAATTCTATCTTCTTTTCTTACTTTACATCTTCACTTTTCTAATGCTAACTTTCATCTACAAGCATATCTTGACAAACCGAATACAGATTCGTAATTATTATATTATTACTAACAATTTGGATATTCTAACTTATATTTTAGTGCTTGCTACGAAAACTTATCATTAGATATTCTTTTCTTACTTTACTTATTCACTTTTCTAAATACTTATTACTTCTCAAAGCATACTCCTTAAAACTGAAATTCTATCTTCTTTTCTTACTTTACTTCTTCACTTTTCTATAGACTAACTTTCATCTACAAGCATATCTTGACAAACCGAATACAGATTCGTAATTATTATATTATTACTAACAATTTGGATATTCTAACTTATATTTTAGTGCTTGCTACGAAAACTTATCATTAGATATTCTTTTCTTACTTTACTTCTTCACTTTTCCAAATACTTATTACTTCTCAAAGCACTCTCAATAAAACTAAAACTCTGACTTCTTTTCTTACTTTACTTCTTCACTTTTCTAAATACTTATTACTTCTCAAAGCATACTCCTTAAAACTGAAATTCTATCTTCTTTTCTTACTTTACTTCTTCACTTTTCATTATGCTAACTTTCATCTACAAGCATATCTTGACAAACCGAATACAGATTCGTAATTATTATATTATTACTAACAATTTGGATATTCTAACTTATATTTTAGTGCTTGCTACGAAAACTTATCATTAGATATTCTTTTCTTACTTTACTTATTCACTTTTCTAAATACTTATTACTTCTCAAAGCATACTCCTTAAAACTGAAATTCTATCTTCTTTTCTTACTTTACTTCTTCACTTTTCTATAGACTAACTTTCATCTACAAGCATATCTTGACAAACCGAATACAGATTCGTAATTATTATATTATTACTAACAATTTGGATATTCTAACTTATATTTTAGTGCTTGCTACGAAAACTTATCATTAGATATTCTTTTCTTACTTTACTTATTCACTTTTCTAAATACTTATTACTTCTCAAAGCATACTCCTTAAAACTGAAATTCTATCTTCTTTTCTTACTTTACATCTTCACTTTTCTAATGCTAACTTTCATCTACAAGCATATCTTGACAAACCGAATACAGATTCGTAATTATTATATTATTACTAACAATTTGGATATTCTAACTTATATTTTAGTGCTTGCTACGAAAACTTATCATTAGATATTCTTTTCTTACTTTACTTATTCACTTTTCTAAATACTTATTACTTCTCAAAGCATACTCCTTAAAACTGAAATTCTATCTTCTTTTCTTACTTTACTTCTTCACTTTTCATTATGCTAACTTTCATCTACAAGCATATCTTGACAAACCGAATACAGATTCGTAATTATTATATTATTACTAACAATTTGGATATTCTAACTTATATTTTAGTGCTTGCTACGAAAACTTATCATTAGATATTCTTTTCTTACTTTACTTATTCACTTTTCTAAATACTTATTACTTCTCAAAGCATACTCCTTAAAACTGAAATTCTATCTTCTTTTCTTACTTTACATCTTCACTTTTCTAATGCTAACTTTCATCTACAAGCATATCTTGACAAACCGAATACAGATTCGTAATTATTATATTATTACTAACAATTTGGATATTCTAACTTATATTTTAGTGCTTGCTACGAAAACTTATCATTAGATATTCTTTTCTTACTTTACTTCTTCACTTTTCCAAATACTTATTACTTCTCAAAGCACTCTCAATAAAACTAAAACTCTGACTTCTTTTCTTACTTTACTTCTTCACTTTTCTAAATACTTATTACTTCTCAAAGCATACTCCTTAAAACTGAAATTCTATCTTCTTTTCTTACTTTACTTCTTCACTTTTCATTATGCTAACTTTCATCTACAAGCATATCTTGACAAACCGAATACAGATTCGTAATTATTATATTATTACTAACAATTTGGATATTCTAACTTATATTTTAGTGCTTGCTACGAAAACTTATCATTAGATATTCTTTTCTTACTTTACTTATTCACTTTTCTAAATACTTATTACTTCTCAAAGCATACTCCTTAAAACTGAAATTCTATCTTCTTTTCTTACTTTACATCTTCACTTTTCTAATGCTAACTTTCATCTACAAGCATATCTTGACAAACCGAATACAGATTCGTAATTATTATATTATTACTAACAATTTGGATATTCTAACTTATATTTTAGTGCTTGCTACGAAAACTTATCATTAGATATTCTTTTCTTACTTTACTTCTTCACTTTTCCAAATACTTATTACTTCTCAAAGCACTCTCAATAAAACTAAAACTCTGACTTCTTTTCTTACTTTACTTCTTCACTTTTCTAAATACTTATTACTTCTCAAAGCATACTCCTTAAAACTGAAATTCTATCTTCTTTTCTTACTTTACTTCTTCACTTTTCATTATGCTAACTTTCATCTACAAGCATATCTTGACAAACCGAATACAGATTCGTAATTATTATATTATTACTAACAATTTGGATATTCTAACTTATATTTTAGTGCTTGCTACGAAAACTTATCATTAGATATTCTTTTCTTACTTTACTTATTCACTTTTCTAAATACTTATTACTTCTCAAAGCATACTCCTTAAAACTGAAATTCTATCTTCTTTTCTTACTTTACATCTTCACTTTTCTAATGCTAACTTTCATCTACAAGCATATCTTGACAAACCGAATACAGATTCGTAATTATTATATTATTACTAACAATTTGGATATTCTAACTTATATTTTAGTGCTTGCTACGAAAACTTATCATTAGATATTCTTTTCTTACTTTACTTATTCACTTTTCTAAATACTTATTACTTCTCAAAGCATACTCCTTAAAACTGAAATTCTATCTTCTTTTCTTACTTTACTTCTTCACTTTTCTATAGACTAACTTTCATCTACAAGCATATCTTGACAAACCGAATACAGATTCGTAATTATTATATTATTACTAACAATTTGGATATTCTAACTTATATTTTAGTGCTTGCTACGAAAACTTATCATTAGATATTCTTTTCTTACTTTACTTCTTCACTTTTCCAAATACTTATTACTTCTCAAAGCACTCTCAATAAAACTAAAACTCTGACTTCTTTTCTTACTTTACTTCTTCACTTTTCTAAATACTTATTACTTCTCAAAGCATACTCCTTAAAACTGAAATTCTATCTTCTTTTCTTACTTTACTTCTTCACTTTTCTATAGACTAACTTTCATCTACAAGCATATCTTGACAAACCGAATACAGATTCGTAATTATTATATTATTACTAACAATTTGGATATTCTAACTTATATTTTAGTGCTTGCTACGAAAACTTATCATTAGATATTCTTTTCTTACTTTACTTATTCACTTTTCTAAATACTTATTACTTCTCAAAGCATACTCCTTAAAACTGAAATTCTATCTTCTTTTCTTACTTTACATCTTCACTTTTCTAATGCTAACTTTCATCTACAAGCATATCTTGACAAACCGAATACAGATTCGTAATTATTATATTATTACTAACAATTTGGATATTCTAACTTATATTTTAGTGCTTGCTACGAAAACTTATCATTAGATATTCTTTTCTTACTTTACTTATTCACTTTTCTAAATACTTATTACTTCTCAAAGCATACTCCTTAAAACTGAAATTCTATCTTCTTTTCTTACTTTACATCTTCACTTTTCTAATGCTAACTTTCATCTACAAGCATATCTTGACAAACCGAATACAGATTCGTAATTATTATATTATTACTAACAATTTGGATATTCTAACTTATATTTTAGTGCTTGCTACGAAAACTTATCATTAGATATTCTTTTCTTACTTTACTTATTCACTTTTCTAAATACTTATTACTTCTCAAAGCATACTCCTTAAAACTGAAATTCTATCTTCTTTTCTTACTTTACATCTTCACTTTTCTAATGCTAACTTTCATCTACAAGCATATCTTGACAAACCGAATACAGATTCGTAATTATTATATTATTACTAACAATTTGGATATTCTAACTTATATTTTAGTGCTTGCTACGAAAACTTATCATTAGATATTCTTTTCTTACTTTACTTATTCACTTTTCTAAATACTTATTACTTCTCAAAGCATACTCCTTAAAACTGAAATTCTATCTTCTTTTCTTACTTTACTTCTTCACTTTTCTATAGACTAACTTTCATCTACAAGCATATCTTGACAAACCGAATACAGATTCGTAATTATTATATTATTACTAACAATTTGGATATTCTAACTTATATTTTAGTGCTTGCTACGAAAACTTATCATTAGATATTCTTTTCTTACTTTACTTCTTCACTTTTCCAAATACTTATTACTTCTCAAAGCACTCTCAATAAAACTAAAACTCTGACTTCTTTTCTTACTTTACTTCTTCACTTTTCTAAATACTTATTACTTCTCAAAGCATACTCCTTAAAACTGAAATTCTATCTTCTTTTCTTACTTTACTTCTTCACTTTTCTATAGACTAACTTTCATCTACAAGCATATCTTGACAAACCGAATACAGATTCGTAATTATTATATTATTACTAACAATTTGGATATTCTAACTTATATTTTAGTGCTTGCTACGAAAACTTATCATTAGATATTCTTTTCTTACTTTACTTATTCACTTTTCTAAATACTTATTACTTCTCAAAGCATACTCCTTAAAACTGAAATTCTATCTTCTTTTCTTACTTTACATCTTCACTTTTCTAATGCTAACTTTCATCTACAAGCATATCTTGACAAACCGAATACAGATTCGTAATTATTATATTATTACTAACAATTTGGATATTCTAACTTATATTTTAGTGCTTGCTACGAAAACTTATCATTAGATATTCTTTTCTTACTTTACTTATTCACTTTTCTAAATACTTATTACTTCTCAAAGCATACTCCTTAAAACTGAAATTCTATCTTCTTTTCTTACTTTACTTCTTCACTTTTCATTATGCTAACTTTCATCTACAAGCATATCTTGACAAAACCGAATACAGATTCGTAATTATTATATTATTACTAACAATTTGGATATTCTAACTTATATTTTAGTGCTTGCTACGAAAACTTATCATTAGATATTCTTTTCTTACTTTACTTATTCACTTTTCTAAATACTTATTACTTCTCAAAGCATACTCCTTAAAACTGAAATTCTATCTTCTTTTCTTACTTTACATCTTCACTTTTCTAATGCTAACTTTCATCTACAAGCATATCTTGACAAACCGAATACAGATTCGTAATTATTATATTATTACTAACAATTTGGATATTCTAACTTATATTTTAGTGCTTGCTACGAAAACTTATCATTAGATATTCTTTTCTTACTTTACTTCTTCACTTTTCCAAATACTTATTACTTCTCAAAGCACTCTCAATAAAACTAAAACTCTGACTTCTTTTCTTACTTTACTTCTTCACTTTTCTAAATACTTATTACTTCTCAAAGCATACTCCTTAAAACTGAAATTCTATCTTCTTTTCTTACTTTACTTCTTCACTTTTCATTATGCTAACTTTCATCTACAAGCATATCTTGACAAACCGAATACAGATTCGTAATTATTATATTATTACTAACAATTTGGATATTCTAACTTATATTTTAGTGCTTGCTACGAAAACTTATCATTAGATATTCTTTTCTTACTTTACTTATTCACTTTTCTAAATACTTATTACTTCTCAAAGCATACTCCTTAAAACTGAAATTCTATCTTCTTTTCTTACTTTACATCTTCACTTTTCTAATGCTAACTTTCATCTACAAGCATATCTTGACAAACCGAATACAGATTCGTAATTATTATATTATTACTAACAATTTGGATATTCTAACTTATATTTTAGTGCTTGCTACGAAAACTTATCATTAGATATTCTTTTCTTACTTTACTTATTCACTTTTCTAAATACTTATTACTTCTCAAAGCATACTCCTTAAAACTGAAATTCTATCTTCTTTTCTTACTTTACATCTTCACTTTTCTAATGCTAACTTTCATCTACAAGCATATCTTGACAAACCGAATACAGATTCGTAATTATTATATTATTACTAACAATTTGGATATTCTAACTTATATTTTAGTGCTTGCTACGAAAACTTATCATTAGATATTCTTTTCTTACTTTACTTCTTCACTTTTCTAAATACTTATTACTTCTCAAAGCATACTCCTTAAAACTGAAATTCTATCTTCTTTTCTTACTTTACTTCTTCACTTTTCTATAGACTAACTTTCATCTACAAGCATATCTTGACAAACCGAATACAGATTCGTAATTATTATATTATTACTAACAATTTGGATATTCTAACTTATATTTTAGTGCTTGCTACGAAAACTTATCATTAGATATTCTTTTCTTACTTTACTTCTTCACTTTTCCAAATACTTATTACTTCTCAAAGCACTCTCAATAAAACTAAAACTCTGACTTCTTTTCTTACTTTACTTCTTCACTTTTCTAAATACTTATTACTTCTCAAAGCATACTCCTTAAAACTGAAATTCTATCTTCTTTTCTTACTTTACTTCTTCACTTTTCATTATGCTAACTTTCATCTACAAGCATATCTTGACAAACCGAATACAGATTCGTAATTATTATATTATTACTAACAATTTGGATATTCTAACTTATATTTTAGTGCTTGCTACGAAAACTTATCATTAGATATTCTTTTCTTACTTTACTTCTTCACTTTTCCAAATACTTATTACTTCTCAAAGCACTCTCAATAAAACTAAAACTCTGACTTCTTTTCTTACTTTACTTCTTCACTTTTCTAAATACTTATTACTTCTCAAAGCATACTCCTTAAAACTGAAATTCTATCTTCTTTTCTTACTTTACATCTTCACTTTTCTAATGCTAACTTTCATCTACAAGCATATCTTGACAAACCGAATACAGATTCGTAATTATTATATTATTACTAACAATTTGGATATTCTAACTTATATTTTAGTGCTTGCTACGAAAACTTATCATTAGATATTCTTTTCTTACTTTACTTCTTCACTTTTCCAAATACTTATTACTTCTCAAAGCACTCTCAATAAAACTAAAACTCTGACTTCTTTTCTTACTTTACTTCTTCACTTTTCTAAATACTTATTACTTCTCAAAGCATACTCCTTAAAACTGAAATTCTATCTTCTTTTCTTACTTTACTTCTTCACTTTTCATTATGCTAACTTTCATCTACAAGCATATCTTGACAAACCGAATACAGATTCGTAATTATTATATTATTACTAACAATTTGGATATTCTAACTTATATTTTAGTGCTTGCTACGAAAACTTATCATTAGATATTCTTTTCTTACTTTACTTATTCACTTTTCTAAATACTTATTACTTCTCAAAGCATACTCCTTAAAACTGAAATTCTATCTTCTTTTCTTACTTTACATCTTCACTTTTCTAATGCTAACTTTCATCTACAAGCATATCTTGACAAACCGAATACAGATTCGTAATTATTATATTATTACTAACAATTTGGATATTCTAACTTATATTTTAGTGCTTGCTACGAAAACTTATCATTAGATATTCTTTTCTTACTTTACTTCTTCACTTTTCTAAATACTTATTACTTCTCAAAGCATACTCCTTAAAACTGAAATTCTATCTTCTTTTCTTACTTTACTTCTTCACTTTTCTATAGACTAACTTTCATCTACAAGCATATCTTGACAAACCGAATACAGATTCGTAATTATTATATTATTACTAACAATTTGGATATTCTAACTTATATTTTAGTGCTTGCTACGAAAACTTATCATTAGATATTCTTTTCTTACTTTACTTCTTCACTTTTCCAAATACTTATTACTTCTCAAAGCACTCTCAATAAAACTAAAACTCTGACTTCTTTTCTTACTTTACTTCTTCACTTTTCTAAATACTTATTACTTCTCAAAGCATACTCCTTAAAACTGAAATTCTATCTTCTTTTCTTACTTTACTTCTTCACTTTTCATTATGCTAACTTTCATCTACAAGCATATCTTGACAAAACCGAATACAGATTCGTAATTATTATATTATTACTAACAATTTGGATATTCTAACTTATATTTTAGTGCTTGCTACGAAACTTATCATTAGATATTCTTTTCTTACTTTACTTATTCACTTTTCTAAATACTTATTACTTCTCAAAGCATACTCCTTAAAACTGAAATTCTATCTTCTTTTCTTACTTTACATCTTCACTTTTCTAATGCTAACTTTCATCTACAAGCATATCTTGACAAACCGAATACAGATTCGTAATTATTATATTATTACTAACAATTTGGATATTCTAACTTATATTTTAGTGCTTGCTAAGAAAACTTATCATTAGATATTCTTTTCTTACTTTACTTATTCACTTTTCTAAATACTTATTACTTCTCAAAGCATACTCCTTAAAACTGAAATTCTATCTTCTTTTCTTACTTTACTTCTTCACTTTTCATTATGCTAACTTTCATCTACAAGCATATCTTGACAAACCGAATACAGATTCGTAATTATTATATTATTACTAACAATTTGGATATTCTAACTTATATTTTAGTGCTTGCTACGAAAACTTATCATTAGATATTCTTTTCTTACTTTACTTATTCACTTTTCTAAATACTTATTACTTCTCAAAGCATACTCCTTAAAACTGAAATTCTATCTTCTTTTCTTACTTTACATCTTCACTTTTCTAATGCTAACTTTCATCTACAAGCATATCTTGACAAACCGAATACAGATTCGTAATTATTATATTATTACTAACAATTTGGATATTCTAACTTATATTTTAGTGCTTGCTACGAAAACTTATCATTAGATATTCTTTTCTTACTTTACTTCTTCACTTTTCCAAATACTTATTACTTCTCAAAGCACTCTCAATAAAACTAAAACTCTGACTTCTTTTCTTACTTTACTTCTTCACTTTTCTAAATACTTATTACTTCTCAAAGCATACTCCTTAAAACTGAAATTCTATCTTCTTTTCTTACTTTACTTCTTCACTTTTCATTATGCTAACTTTCATCTACAAGCATATCTTGACAAACCGAATACAGATTCGTAATTATTATATTATTACTAACAATTTGGATATTCTAACTTATATTTTAGTGCTTGCTACGAAAACTTATCATTAGATATTCTTTTCTTACTTTACTTATTCACTTTTTCTAAATACTTATTACTTCTCAAAGCATACTCCTTAAAACTGAAATTCTATCTTCTTTTCTTACTTTACATCTTCACTTTTCTAATGCTAACTTTCATCTACAAGCATATCTTGACAAACCGAATACAGATTCGTAATTATTATATTATTACTAACAATTTGGATATTCTAACTTATATTTTAGTGCTTGCTACGAAAACTTATCATTAGATATTCTTTTCTTACTTTACTTATTCACTTTTCTAAATACTTATTACTTCTCAAAGCATACTCCTTAAAACTGAAATTCTATCTTCTTTTCTTACTTTACTTCTTCACTTTTCTATAGACTAACTTTCATCTACAAGCATATCTTGACAAACCGAATACAGATTCGTAATTATTATATTATTACTAACAATTTGGATATTCTAACTTATATTTTAGTGCTTGCTACGAAAACTTATCATTAGATATTCTTTTCTTACTTTACTTCTTCACTTTTCCAAATACTTATTACTTCTCAAAGCACTCTCAATAAAACTAAAACTCTGACTTCTTTTCTTACTTTACTTCTTCACTTTTCTAAATACTTATTACTTCTCAAAGCATACTCCTTAAAACTGAAATTCTATCTTCTTTTCTTACTTTACTTCTTCACTTTTCATTATGCTAACTTTCATCTACAAGCATATCTTGACAAACCGAATACAGATTCGTAATTATTATATTATTACTAACAATTTGGATATTCTAACTTATATTTTAGTGCTTGCTACGAAAACTTATCATTAGATATTCTTTTCTTACTTTACTTCTTCACTTTTCCAAATACTTATTACTTCTCAAAGCACTCTCAATAAAACTAAAACTCTGACTTCTTTTCTTACTTTACTTCTTCACTTTTCTAAATACTTATTACTTCTCAAAGCATACTCCTTAAAACTGAAATTCTATCTTCTTTTCTTACTTTACTTCTTCACTTTTCATTATGCTAACTTTCATCTACAAGCATATCTTGACAAACCGAATACAGATTCGTAATTATTATATTATTACTAACAATTTGGATATTCTAACTTATATTTTAGTGCTTGCTACGAAAACTTATCATTAGATATTCTTTTCTTACTTTACTTATTCACTTTTCTAAATACTTATTACTTCTCAAAGCATACTCCTTAAAACTGAAATTCTATCTTCTTTTCTTACTTTACATCTTCACTTTTCTAATGCTAACTTTCATCTACAAGCATATCTTGACAAACCGAATACAGATTCGTAATTATTATATTATTACTAACAATTTGGATATTCTAACTTATATTTTAGTGCTTGCTACGAAAACTTATCATTAGATATTCTTTTCTTACTTTACTTATTCACTTTTCTAAATACTTATTACTTCTCAAAGCATACTCCTTAAAACTGAAATTCTATCTTCTTTTCTTACTTTACTTCTTCACTTTTCATTATGCTAACTTTCATCTACAAGCATATCTTGACAAACCGAATACAGATTCGTAATTATTATATTATTACTAACAATTTGGATATTCTAACTTATATTTTAGTGCTTGCTACGAAAACTTATCATTAGATATTCTTTTCTTACTTTACTTATTCACTTTTCTAAATACTTATTACTTCTCAAAGCATACTCCTTAAAACTGAAATTCTATCTTCTTTTCTTACTTTACATCTTCACTTTTCTAATGCTAACTTTCATCTACAAGCATATCTTGACAAACCGAATACAGATTCGTAATTATTATATTATTACTAACAATTTGGATATTCTAACTTATATTTTAGTGCTTGCTACGAAAACTTATCATTAGATATTCTTTTCTTACTTTACTTATTCACTTTTCTAAATACTTATTACTTCTCAAAGCATACTCCTTAAAACTGAAATTCTATCTTCTTTTCTTACTTTACTTCTTCACTTTTCATTATGCTAACTTTCATCTACAAGCATATCTTGACAAACCGAATACAGATTCGTAATTATTATATTATTACTAACAATTTGGATATTCTAACTTATATTTTAGTGCTTGCTACGAAAACTTATCATTAGATATTCTTTTCTTACTTTACTTATTCACTTTTCTAAATACTTATTACTTCTCAAAGCATACTCCTTAAAACTGAAATTCTATCTTCTTTTCTTACTTTACATCTTCACTTTTCTAATGCTAACTTTCATCTACAAGCATATCTTGACAAACCGAATACAGATTCGTAATTATTATATTATTACTAACAATTTGGATATTCTAACTTATATTTTAGTGCTTGCTACGAAAACTTATCATTAGATATTCTTTTCTTACTTTACTTCTTCACTTTTCCAAATACTTATTACTTCTCAAAGCACTCTCAATAAAACTAAAACTCTGACTTCTTTTCTTACTTTACTTCTTCACTTTTCTAAATACTTATTACTTCTCAAAGCATACTCCTTAAAACTGAAATTCTATCTTCTTTTCTTACTTTACTTCTTCACTTTTCATTATGCTAACTTTCATCTACAAGCATATCTTGACAAACCGAATACAGATTCGTAATTATTATATTATTACTAACAATTTGGATATTCTAACTTATATTTTAGTGCTTGCTACGAAAACTTATCATTAGATATTCTTTTCTTACTTTACTTATTCACTTTTCTAAATACTTATTACTTCTCAAAGCATACTCCTTAAAACTGAAATTCTATCTTCTTTTCTTACTTTACATCTTCACTTTTCTAATGCTAACTTTCATCTACAAGCATATCTTGACAAACCGAATACAGATTCGTAATTATTATATTATTACTAACAATTTGGATATTCTAACTTATATTTTAGTGCTTGCTACGAAAACTTATCATTAGATATTCTTTTCTTACTTTACTTAGTTCACTTTTCTAAATACTTATTACTTCTCAAAGCATACTCCTTAAAACTGAAATTCTATCTTCTTTCTTACTTTACTTCTTCACTTTTCTATAGACTAACTTTCATCTACAAGCATATCTTGACAAACCGAATACAGATTCGTAATTATTATATTATTACTAACAATTTGGATATTCTAACTTATATTTTAGTGCTTGCTACGAAAACTTATCATTAGATATTCTTTTCTTACTTTACTTCTTCACTTTTCCAAATACTTATTACTTCTCAAAGCACTCTCAATAAAACTAAAACTCTGACTTCTTTTCTTACTTTACTTCTTCACTTTTCTAAATACTTATTACTTCTCAAAGCATACTCCTTAAAACTGAAATTCTATCTTCTTTTCTTACTTTACTTCTTCACTTTTCATTATGCTAACTTTCATCTACAAGCATATCTTGACAAACCGAATACAGATTCGTAATTATTATATTATTACTAACAATTTGGATATTCTAACTTATATTTTAGTGCTTGCTACGAAAACTTATCATTAGATATTCTTTTCTTACTTTACTTATTCACTTTTCTAAATACTTATTACTTCTCAAAGCATACTCCTTAAAACTGAAATTCTATCTTCTTTTCTTACTTTACATCTTCACTTTTCTAATGCTAACTTTCATCTACAAGCATATCTTGACAAACCGAATACAGATTCGTAATTATTATATTATTACTAACAATTTGGATATTCTAACTTATATTTTAGTGCTTGCTACGAAAACTTATCATTAGATATTCTTTTCTTACTTTACTTATTCACTTTTCTAAATACTTATTACTTCTCAAAGCATACTCCTTAAAACTGAAATTCTATCTTCTTTTCTTACTTTACTTCTTCACTTTTCATTATGCTAACTTTCATCTACAAGCATATCTTGACAAACCGAATACAGATTCGTAATTATTATATTATTACTAACAATTTGGATATTCTAACTTATATTTTAGTGCTTGCTACGAAAACTTATCATTAGATATTCTTTTCTTACTTTACTTATTCACTTTTCTAAATACTTATTACTTCTCAAAGCATACTCCTTAAAACTGAAATTCTATCTTCTTTTCTTACTTTACATCTTCACTTTTCTAATGCTAACTTTCATCTACAAGCATATCTTGACAAACCGAATACAGATTCGTAATTATTATATTATTACTAACAATTTGGATATTCTAACTTATATTTTAGTGCTTGCTACGAAAACTTATCATTAGATATTCTTTTCTTACTTTACTTCTTCACTTTTCCAAATACTTATTACTTCTCAAAGCACTCTCAATAAAACTAAAACTCTGACTTCTTTTCTTACTTTACTTCTTCACTTTTCTAAATACTTATTACTTCTCAAAGCATACTCCTTAAAACTGAAATTCTATCTTCTTTTCTTACTTTACTTCTTCACTTTTCATTATGCTAACTTTCATCTACAAGCATATCTTGACAAACCGAATACAGATTCGTAATTATTATATTATTACTAACAATTTGGATATTCTAACTTATATTTTAGTGCTTGCTACGAAAACTTATCATTAGATATTCTTTTCTTACTTTACTTATTCACTTTTCTAAATACTTATTACTTCTCAAAGCATACTCCTTAAAACTGAAATTCTATCTTCTTTTCTTACTTTACATCTTCACTTTTCTAATGCTAACTTTCATCTACAAGCATATCTTGACAAACCGAATACAGATTCGTAATTATTATATTATTACTAACAATTTGGATATTCTAACTTATATTTTAGTGCTTGCTACGAAAACTTATCATTAGATATTCTTTTCTTACTTTACTTATTCACTTTTCTAAATACTTATTACTTCTCAAAGCATACTCCTTAAAACTGAAATTCTATCTTCTTTTCTTACTTTACTTCTTCACTTTTCTATAGACTAACTTTCATCTACAAGCATATCTTGACAAACCGAATACAGATTCGTAATTATTATATTATTACTAACAATTTGGATATTCTAACTTATATTTTAGTGCTTGCTACGAAAACTTATCATTAGATATTCTTTTCTTACTTTACTTCTTCACTTTTCCAAATACTTATTACTTCTCAAAGCACTCTCAATAAAACTAAAACTCTGACTTCTTTTCTTACTTTACTTCTTCACTTTTCTAAATACTTATTACTTCTCAAAGCATACTCCTTAAAACTGAAATTCTATCTTCTTTTCTTACTTTACTTCTTCACTTTTCTATAGACTAACTTTCATCTACAAGCATATCTTGACAAACCGAATACAGATTCGTAATTATTATATTATTACTAACAATTTGGATATTCTAACTTATATTTTAGTGCTTGCTACGAAAACTTATCATTAGATATTCTTTTCTTACTTTACTTCTTCACTTTTCCAAATACTTATTACTTCTCAAAGCACTCTCAATAAAACTAAAACTCTGACTTCTTTTCTTACTTTACTTCTTCACTTTTCTAAATACTTATTACTTCTCAAAGCATACTCCTTAAAACTGAAATTCTATCTTCTTTTCTTACTTTACTTCTTCACTTTTCATTATGCTAACTTTCATCTACAAGCATATCTTGACAAACCGAATACAGATTCGTAATTATTATATTATTACTAACAATTTGGATATTCTAACTTATATTTTAGTGCTTGCTACGAAAACTTATCATTAGATATTCTTTTCTTACTTTACTTATTCACTTTTCTAAATACTTATTACTTCTCAAAGCATACTCCTTAAAACTGAAATTCTATCTTCTTTTCTTACTTTACATCTTCACTTTTCTAATGCTAACTTTCATCTACAAGCATATCTTGACAAACCGAATACAGATTCGTAATTATTATATTATTACTAACAATTTGGATATTCTAACTTATATTTTAGTGCTTGCTACGAAAACTTATCATTAGATATTCTTTTCTTACTTTACTTATTCACTTTTCTAAATACTTATTACTTCTCAAAGCATACTCCTTAAAACTGAAATTCTATCTTCTTTTCTTACTTTACTTCTTCACTTTTCTATAGACTAACTTTCATCTACAAGCATATCTTGACAAACCGAATACAGATTCGTAATTATTATATTATTACTAACAATTTGGATATTCTAACTTATATTTTAGTGCTTGCTACGAAAACTTATCATTAGATATTCTTTTCTTACTTTACTTCTTCACTTTTCCAAATACTTATTACTTCTCAAAGCACTCTCAATAAAACTAAAACTCTGACTTCTTTTCTTACTTTACTTCTTCACTTTTCTAAATACTTATTACTTCTCAAAGCATACTCCTTAAAACTGAAATTCTATCTTCTTTTCTTACTTTACTTCTTCACTTTTCATTATGCTAACTTTCATCTACAAGCATATCTTGACAAACCGAATACAGATTCGTAATTATTATATTATTACTAACAATTTGGATATTCTAACTTATATTTTAGTGCTTGCTACGAAAACTTATCATTAGATATTCTTTTCTTACTTTACTTATTCACTTTTCTAAATACTTATTACTTCTCAAAGCATACTCCTTAAAACTGAAATTCTATCTTCTTTTCTTACTTTACATCTTCACTTTTCTAATGCTAACTTTCATCTACAAGCATATCTTGACAAACCGAATACAGATTCGTAATTATTATATTATTACTAACAATTTGGATATTCTAACTTATATTTTAGTGCTTGCTACGAAAACTTATCATTAGATATTCTTTTCTTACTTTACTTCTTCACTTTTCCAAATACTTATTACTTCTCAAAGCACTCTCAATAAAACTAAAACTCTGACTTCTTTTCTTACTTTACTTCTTCACTTTTCTAAATACTTATTACTTCTCAAAGCATACTCCTTAAAACTGAAATTCTATCTTCTTTTCTTACTTTACTTCTTCACTTTTCATTATGCTAACTTTCATCTACAAGCATATCTTGACAAACCGAATACAGATTCGTAATTATTATATTATTACTAACAATTTGGATATTCTAACTTATATTTTAGTGCTTGCTACGAAAACTTATCATTAGATATTCTTTTCTTACTTTACTTATTCACTTTTCTAAATACTTATTACTTCTCAAAGCATACTCCTTAAAACTGAAATTCTATCTTCTTTTCTTACTTTACATCTTCACTTTTCTAATGCTAACTTTCATCTACAAGCATATCTTGACAAACCGAATACAGATTCGTAATTATTATATTATTACTAACAATTTGGATATTCTAACTTATATTTTAGTGCTTGCTACGAAAACTTATCATTAGATATTCTTTTCTTACTTTACTTCTTCACTTTTCCAAATACTTATTACTTCTCAAAGCACTCTCAATAAAACTAAAACTCTGACTTCTTTTCTTACTTTACTTCTTCACTTTTCTAAATACTTATTACTTCTCAAAGCATACTCCTTAAAACTGAAATTCTATCTTCTTTTCTTACTTTACTTCTTCACTTTTCATTATGCTAACTTTCATCTACAAGCATATCTTGACAAACCGAATACAGATTCGTAATTATTATATTATTACTAACAATTTGGATATTCTAACTTATATTTTAGTGCTTGCTACGAAAACTTATCATTAGATATTCTTTTCTTACTTTACTTATTCACTTTTCTAAATACTTATTACTTCTCAAAGCATACTCCTTAAAACTGAAATTCTATCTTCTTTTCTTACTTTACATCTTCACTTTTCTAATGCTAACTTTCATCTACAAGCATATCTTGACAAACCGAATACAGATTCGTAATTATTATATTATTACTAACAATTTGGATATTCTAACTTATATTTTAGTGCTTGCTACGAAAACTTATCATTAGATATTCTTTTCTTACTTTACTTCTTCACTTTTCCAAATACTTATTACTTCTCAAAGCACTCTCAATAAAACTAAAACTCTGACTTCTTTTCTTACTTTACTTCTTCACTTTTCTAAATACTTATTACTTCTCAAAGCATACTCCTTAAAACTGAAATTCTATCTTCTTTTCTTACTTTACTTCTTCACTTTTCATTATGCTAACTTTCATCTACAAGCATATCTTGACAAACCGAATACAGATTCGTAATTATTATATTATTACTAACAATTTGGATATTCTAACTTATATTTTAGTGCTTGCTACGAAAACTTATCATTAGATATTCTTTTCTTACTTTACTTATTCACTTTTCTAAATACTTATTACTTCTCAAAGCATACTCCTTAAAACTGAAATTCTATCTTCTTTTCTTACTTTACATCTTCACTTTTCTAATGCTAACTTTCATCTACAAGCATATCTTGACAAACCGAATACAGATTCGTAATTATTATATTATTACTAACAATTTGGATATTCTAACTTATATTTTAGTGCTTGCTACGAAAACTTATCATTAGATATTCTTTTCTTACTTTACTTATTCACTTTTCTAAATACTTATTACTTCTCAAAGCATACTCCTTAAAACTGAAATTCTATCTTCTTTTCTTACTTTACATCTTCACTTTTCTAATGCTAACTTTCATCTACAAGCATATCTTGACAAACCGAATACAGATTCGTAATTATTATATTATTACTAACAATTTGGATATTCTAACTTATATTTTAGTGCTTGCTACGAAAACTTATCATTAGATATTCTTTTCTTACTTTACTTCTTCACTTTTCCAAATACTTATTACTTCTCAAAGCACTCTCAATAAAACTAAAACTCTGACTTCTTTTCTTACTTTACTTCTTCACTTTTCTAAATACTTATTACTTCTCAAAGCATACTCCTTAAAACTGAAATTCTATCTTCTTTTCTTACTTTACTTCTTCACTTTTCATTATGCTAACTTTCATCTACAAGCATATCTTGACAAACCGAATACAGATTCGTAATTATTATATTATTACTAACAATTTGGATATTCTAACTTATATTTTAGTGCTTGCTACGAAAACTTATCATTAGATATTCTTTTCTTACTTTACTTATTCACTTTTCTAAATACTTATTACTTCTCAAAGCATACTCCTTAAAACTGAAATTCTATCTTCTTTTCTTACTTTACATCTTCACTTTTCTAATGCTAACTTTCATCTACAAGCATATCTTGACAAACCGAATACAGATTCGTAATTATTATATTATTACTAACAATTTGGATATTCTAACTTATATTTTAGTGCTTGCTACGAAAACTTATCATTAGATATTCTTTTCTTACTTTACTTCTTCACTTTTCCAAATACTTATTACTTCTCAAAGCACTCTCAATAAAACTAAAACTCTGACTTCTTTTCTTACTTTACTTCTTCACTTTTCTAAATACTTATTACTTCTCAAAGCATACTCCTTAAAACTGAAATTCTATCTTCTTTTCTTACTTTACTTCTTCACTTTTCATTATGCTAACTTTCATCTACAAGCATATCTTGACAAACCGAATACAGATTCGTAATTATTATATTATTACTAACAATTTGGATATTCTAACTTATATTTTAGTGCTTGCTACGAAAACTTATCATTAGATATTCTTTTCTTACTTTACTTATTCACTTTTCTAAATACTTATTACTTCTCAAAGCATACTCCTTAAAACTGAAATTCTATCTTCTTTTCTTACTTTACATCTTCACTTTTCTAATGCTAACTTTCATCTACAAGCATATCTTGACAAACCGAATACAGATTCGTAATTATTATATTATTACTAACAATTTGGATATTCTAACTTATATTTTAGTGCTTGCTACGAAAACTTATCATTAGATATTCTTTTCTTACTTTACTTATTCACTTTTCTAAATACTTATTACTTCTCAAAGCATACTCCTTAAAACTGAAATTCTATCTTCTTTTCTTACTTTACATCTTCACTTTTCTAATGCTAACTTTCATCTACAAGCATATCTTGACAAACCGAATACAGATTCGTAATTATTATATTATTACTAACAATTTGGATATTCTAACTTATATTTTAGTGCTTGCTACGAAAACTTATCATTAGATATTCTTTTCTTACTTTACTTCTTCACTTTTCCAAATACTTATTACTTCTCAAAGCACTCTCAATAAAACTAAAACTCTGACTTCTTTTCTTACTTTACTTCTTCACTTTTCTAAATACTTATTACTTCTCAAAGCATACTCCTTAAAACTGAAATTCTATCTTCTTTTCTTACTTTACTTCTTCACTTTTCATTATGCTAACTTTCATCTACAAGCATATCTTGACAAACCGAATACAGATTCGTAATTATTATATTATTACTAACAATTTGGATATTCTAACTTATATTTTAGTGCTTGCTACGAAAACTTATCATTAGATATTCTTTTCTTACTTTACTTATTCACTTTTCTAAATACTTATTACTTCTCAAAGCATACTCCTTAAAACTGAAATTCTATCTTCTTTTCTTACTTTACATCTTCACTTTTCTAATGCTAACTTTCATCTACAAGCATATCTTGACAAACCGAATACAGATTCGTAATTATTATATTATTACTAACAATTTGGATATTCTAACTTATATTTTAGTGCTTGCTACGAAAACTTATCATTAGATATTCTTTTCTTACTTTACTTATTCACTTTTCTAAATACTTATTACTTCTCAAAGCATACTCCTTAAAACTGAAATTCTATCTTCTTTTCTTACTTTACATCTTCACTTTTCTAATGCTAACTTTCATCTACAAGCATATCTTGACAAACCGAATACAGATTCGTAATTATTATATTATTACTAACAATTTGGATATTCTAACTTATATTTTAGTGCTTGCTACGAAAACTTATCATTAGATATTCTTTTCTTACTTTACTTCTTCACTTTTCCAAATACTTATTACTTCTCAAAGCACTCTCAATAAAACTAAAACTCTGACTTCTTTTCTTACTTTACTTCTTCACTTTTCTAAATACTTATTACTTCTCAAAGCATACTCCTTAAAACTGAAATTCTATCTTCTTTTCTTACTTTACTTCTTCACTTTTCATTATGCTAACTTTCATCTACAAGCATATCTTGACAAACCGAATACAGATTCGTAATTATTATATTATTACTAACAATTTGGATATTCTAACTTATATTTTAGTGCTTGCTACGAAAACTTATCATTAGATATTCTTTTCTTACTTTACTTATTCACTTTTCTAAATACTTATTACTTCTCAAAGCATACTCCTTAAAACTGAAATTCTATCTTCTTTTCTTACTTTACATCTTCACTTTTCTAATGCTAACTTTCATCTACAAGCATATCTTGACAAACCGAATACAGATTCGTAATTATTATATTATTACTAACAATTTGGATATTCTAACTTATATTTTAGTGCTTGCTACGAAAACTTATCATTAGATATTCTTTTCTTACTTTACTTATTCACTTTTCTAAATACTTATTACTTCTCAAAGCATACTCCTTAAAACTGAAATTCTATCTTCTTTTCTTACTTTACTTCTTCACTTTTCTATAGACTAACTTTCATCTACAAGCATATCTTGACAAACCGAATACAGATTCGTAATTATTATATTATTACTAACAATTTGGATATTCTAACTTATATTTTAGTGCTTGCTACGAAAACTTATCATTAGATATTCTTTTCTTACTTTACTTCTTCACTTTTCCAAATACTTATTACTTCTCAAAGCACTCTCAATAAAACTAAAACTCTGACTTCTTTTCTTACTTTACTTCTTCACTTTTCTAAATACTTATTACTTCTCAAAGCATACTCCTTAAAACTGAAATTCTATCTTCTTTTCTTACTTTACTTCTTCACTTTTCATTATGCTAACTTTCATCTACAAGCATATCTTGACAAACCGAATACAGATTCGTAATTATTATATTATTACTAACAATTTGGATATTCTAACTTATATTTTAGTGCTTGCTACGAAAACTTATCATTAGATATTCTTTTCTTACTTTACTTATTCACTTTTCTAAATACTTATTACTTCTCAAAGCATACTCCTTAAAACTGAAATTCTATCTTCTTTTCTTACTTTACATCTTCACTTTTCTAATGCTAACTTTCATCTACAAGCATATCTTGACAAACCGAATACAGATTCGTAATTATTATATTATTACTAACAATTTGGATATTCTAACTTATATTTTAGTGCTTGCTACGAAAACTTATCATTAGATATTCTTTTCTTACTTTACTTATTCACTTTTCTAAATACTTATTACTTCTCAAAGCATACTCCTTAAAACTGAAATTCTATCTTCTTTTCTTACTTTACATCTTCACTTTTCTAATGCTAACTTTCATCTACAAGCATATCTTGACAAACCGAATACAGATTCGTAATTATTATATTATTACTAACAATTTGGATATTCTAACTTATATTTTAGTGCTTGCTACGAAAACTTATCATTAGATATTCTTTTCTTACTTTACTTATTCACTTTTCTAAATACTTATTACTTCTCAAAGCATACTCCTTAAAACTGAAATTCTATCTTCTTTTCTTACTTTACTTCTTCACTTTTCTATAGACTAACTTTCATCTACAAGCATATCTTGACAAACCGAATACAGATTCGTAATTATTATATTATTACTAACAATTTGGATATTCTAACTTATATTTTAGTGCTTGCTACGAAAACTTATCATTAGATATTCTTTTCTTACTTTACTTCTTCACTTTTCCAAATACTTATTACTTCTCAAAGCACTCTCAATAAAACTAAAACTCTGACTTCTTTTCTTACTTTACTTCTTCACTTTTCTAAATACTTATTACTTCTCAAAGCATACTCCTTAAAACTGAAATTCTATCTTCTTTTCTTACTTTACTTCTTCACTTTTCATTATGCTAACTTTCATCTACAAGCATATCTTGACAAACCGAATACAGATTCGTAATTATTATATTATTACTAACAATTTGGATATTCTAACTTATATTTTAGTGCTTGCTACGAAAACTTATCATTAGATATTCTTTTCTTACTTTACTTATTCACTTTTCTAAATACTTATTACTTCTCAAAGCATACTCCTTAAAACTGAAATTCTATCTTCTTTTCTTACTTTACATCTTCACTTTTCTAATGCTAACTTTCATCTACAAGCATATCTTGACAAACCGAATACAGATTCGTAATTATTATATTATTACTAACAATTTGGATATTCTAACTTATATTTTAGTGCTTGCTACGAAAACTTATCATTAGATATTCTTTTCTTACTTTACTTATTCACTTTTCTAAATACTTATTACTTCTCAAAGCATACTCCTTAAAACTGAAATTCTATCTTCTTTTCTTACTTTACATCTTCACTTTTCTAATGCTAACTTTCATCTACAAGCATATCTTGACAAACCGAATACAGATTCGTAATTATTATATTATTACTAACAATTTGGATATTCTAACTTATATTTTAGTGCTTGCTACGAAAACTTATCATTAGATATTCTTTTCTTACTTTACTTATTCACTTTTCTAAATACTTATTACTTCTCAAAGCATACTCCTTAAAACTGAAATTCTATCTTCTTTTCTTACTTTACATCTTCACTTTTCTATAGACTAACTTTCATCTACAAGCATATCTTGACAAACCGAATACAGATTCGTAATTATTATATTATTACTAACAATTTGGATATTCTAACTTATATTTTAGTGCTTGCTACGAAAACTTATCATTAGATATTCTTTTCTTACTTTACTTATTCACTTTTCTAAATACTTATTACTTCTCAAAGCATACTCCTTAAAACTGAAATTCTATCTTCTTTTCTTACTTTACATCTTCACTTTTCTAATGCTAACTTTCATCTACAAGCATATCTTGACAAACCGAATACAGATTCGTAATTATTATATTATTACTAACAATTTGGATATTCTAACTTATATTTTAGTGCTTGCTACGAAAACTTATCATTAGATATTCTTTTCTTACTTTACTTATTCACTTTTCTAAATACTTATTACTTCTCAAAGCATACTCCTTAAAACTGAAATTCTATCTTCTTTTCTTACTTTACATCTTCACTTTTCTAATGCTAACTTTCATCTACAAGCATATCTTGACAAACCGAATACAGATTCGTAATTATTATATTATTACTAACAATTTGGATATTCTAACTTATATTTTAGTGCTTGCTACGAAAACTTATCATTAGATATTCTTTTCTTACTTTACTTCTTCACTTTTCCAAATACTTATTACTTCTCAAAGCACTCTCAATAAAACTAAAACTCTGACTTCTTTTCTTACTTTACTTCTTCACTTTTCTAAATACTTATTACTTCTCAAAGCATACTCCTTAAAACTGAAATTCTATCTTCTTTTCTTACTTTACTTCTTCACTTTTCATTATGCTAACTTTCATCTACAAGCATATCTTGACAAACCGAATACAGATTCGTAATTATTATATTATTACTAACAATTTGGATATTCTAACTTATATTTTAGTGCTTGCTACGAAAACTTATCATTAGATATTCTTTTCTTACTTTACTTATTCACTTTTCTAAATACTTATTACTTCTCAAAGCATACTCCTTAAAACTGAAATTCTATCTTCTTTTCTTACTTTACATCTTCACTTTTCTAATGCTAACTTTCATCTACAAGCATATCTTGACAAACCGAATACAGATTCGTAATTATTATATTATTACTAACAATTTGGATATTCTAACTTATATTTTAGTGCTTGCTACGAAAACTTATCATTAGATATTCTTTTCTTACTTTACTTATTCACTTTTCTAAATACTTATTACTTCTCAAAGCATACTCCTTAAAACTGAAATTCTATCTTCTTTTCTTACTTTACTTCTTCACTTTTCTATAGACTAACTTTCATCTACAAGCATATCTTGACAAACCGAATACAGATTCGTAATTATTATATTATTACTAACAATTTGGATATTCTAACTTATATTTTAGTGCTTGCTACGAAAACTTATCATTAGATATTCTTTTCTTACTTTACTTCTTCACTTTTCCAAATACTTATTACTTCTCAAAGCACTCTCAATAAAACTAAAACTCTGACTTCTTTTCTTACTTTACTTCTTCACTTTTCTAAATACTTATTACTTCTCAAAGCATACTCCTTAAAACTGAAATTCTATCTTCTTTTCTTACTTTACTTCTTCACTTTTCATTATGCTAACTTTCATCTACAAGCATATCTTGACAAACCGAATACAGATTCGTAATTATTATATTATTACTAACAATTTGGATATTCTAACTTATATTTTAGTGCTTGCTACGAAAACTTATCATTAGATATTCTTTTCTTACTTTACTTATTCACTTTTCTAAATACTTATTACTTCTCAAAGCATACTCCTTAAAACTGAAATTCTATCTTCTTTTCTTACTTTACATCTTCACTTTTCTAATGCTAACTTTCATCTACAAGCATATCTTGACAAACCGAATACAGATTCGTAATTATTATATTATTACTAACAATTTGGATATTCTAACTTATATTTTAGTGCTTGCTACGAAAACTTATCATTAGATATTCTTTTCTTACTTTACTTATTCACTTTTCTAAATACTTATTACTTCTCAAAGCATACTCCTTAAAACTGAAATTCTATCTTCTTTTCTTACTTTACATCTTCACTTTTCTAATGCTAACTTTCATCTACAAGCATATCTTGACAAACCGAATACAGATTCGTAATTATTATATTATTACTAACAATTTGGATATTCTAACTTATATTTTAGTGCTTGCTACGAAAACTTATCATTAGATATTCTTTTCTTACTTTACTTATTCACTTTTCTAAATACTTATTACTTCTCAAAGCATACTCCTTAAAACTGAAATTCTATCTTCTTTTCTTACTTTACATCTTCACTTTTCTAATGCTAACTTTCATCTACAAGCATATCTTGACAAACCGAATACAGATTCGTAATTATTATATTATTACTAACAATTTGGATATTCTAACTTATATTTTAGTGCTTGCTACGAAAACTTATCATTAGATATTCTTTTCTTACTTTACTTATTCACTTTTCTAAATACTTATTACTTCTCAAAGCATACTCCTTAAAACTGAAATTCTATCTTCTTTTCTTACTTTACTTCTTCACTTTTCTATAGACTAACTTTCATCTACAAGCATATCTTGACAAACCGAATACAGATTCGTAATTATTATATTATTACTAACAATTTGGATATTCTAACTTATATTTTAGTGCTTGCTACGAAAACTTATCATTAGATATTCTTTTCTTACTTTACTTCTTCACTTTTCCAAATACTTATTACTTCTCAAAGCACTCTCAATAAAACTAAAACTCTGACTTCTTTTCTTACTTTACTTCTTCACTTTTCTAAATACTTATTACTTCTCAAAGCATACTCCTTAAAACTGAAATTCTATCTTCTTTTCTTACTTTACTTCTTCACTTTTCATTATGCTAACTTTCATCTACAAGCATATCTTGACAAACCGAATACAGATTCGTAATTATTATATTATTACTAACAATTTGGATATTCTAACTTATATTTTAGTGCTTGCTACGAAAACTTATCATTAGATATTCTTTTCTTACTTTACTTATTCACTTTTCTAAATACTTATTACTTCTCAAAGCATACTCCTTAAAACTGAAATTCTATCTTCTTTTCTTACTTTACATCTTCACTTTTCTAATGCTAACTTTCATCTACAAGCATATCTTGACAAACCGAATACAGATTCGTAATTATTATATTATTACTAACAATTTGGATATTCTAACTTATATTTTAGTGCTTGCTACGAAAACTTATCATTAGATATTCTTTTCTTACTTTACTTATTCACTTTTCTAAATACTTATTACTTCTCAAAGCATACTCCTTAAAACTGAAATTCTATCTTCTTTTCTTACTTTACTTCTTCACTTTTCTATAGACTAACTTTCATCTACAAGCATATCTTGACAAACCGAATACAGATTCGTAATTATTATATTATTACTAACAATTTGGATATTCTAACTTATATTTTAGTGCTTGCTACGAAAACTTATCATTAGATATTCTTTTCTTACTTTACTTCTTCACTTTTCCAAATACTTATTACTTCTCAAAGCACTCTCAATAAAACTAAAACTCTGACTTCTTTTCTTACTTTACTTCTTCACTTTTCTAAATACTTATTACTTCTCAAAGCATACTCCTTAAAACTGAAATTCTATCTTCTTTTCTTACTTTACTTCTTCACTTTTCATTATGCTAACTTTCATCTACAAGCATATCTTGACAAACCGAATACAGATTCGTAATTATTATATTATTACTAACAATTTGGATATTCTAACTTATATTTTAGTGCTTGCTACGAAACTTATCATTAGATATTCTTTTCTTACTTTACTTATTCACTTTTCTAAATACTTATTACTTCTCAAAGCATACTCCTTAAAACTGAAATTCTATCTTCTTTTCTTACTTTACTTCTTCACTTTTCTATAGACTAACTTTCATCTACAAGCATATCTTGACAAACCGAATACAGATTCGTAATTATTATATTATTACTAACAATTTGGATATTCTAACTTATATTTTAGTGCTTGCTACGAAAACTTATCATTAGATATTCTTTTCTTACTTTACTTCTTCACTTTTCCAAATACTTATTACTTCTCAAAGCACTCTCAATAAAACTAAAACTCTGACTTCTTTTCTTACTTTACTTCTTCACTTTTCTAAATACTTATTACTTCTCAAAGCATACTCCTTAAAACTGAAATTCTATCTTCTTTTCTTACTTTACTTCTTCACTTTTCATTATGCTAACTTTCATCTACAAGCATATCTTGACAAACCGAATACAGATTCGTAATTATTATATTATTACTAACAATTTGGATATTCTAACTTATATTTTAGTGCTTGCTACGAAAACTTATCATTAGATATTCTTTTCTTACTTTACTTATTCACTTTTCTAAATACTTATTACTTCTCAAAGCATACTCCTTAAAACTGAAATTCTATCTTCTTTTCTTACTTTACATCTTCACTTTTCTAATGCTAACTTTCATCTACAAGCATATCTTGACAAACCGAATACAGATTCGTAATTATTATATTATTACTAACAATTTGGATATTCTAACTTATATTTTAGTGCTTGCTACGAAAACTTATCATTAGATATTCTTTTCTTACTTTACTTCTTCACTTTTCCAAATACTTATTACTTCTCAAAGCACTCTCAATAAAACTAAAACTCTGACTTCTTTTCTTACTTTACTTCTTCACTTTTCTAAATACTTATTACTTCTCAAAGCATACTCCTTAAAACTGAAATTCTATCTTCTTTTCTTACTTTACTTCTTCACTTTTCATTATGCTAACTTTCATCTACAAGCATATCTTGACAAACCGAATACAGATTCGTAATTATTATATTATTACTAACAATTTGGATATTCTAACTTATATTTTAGTGCTTGCTACGAAAACTTATCATTAGATATTCTTTTCTTACTTTACTTATTCACTTTTCTAAATACTTATTACTTCTCAAAGCATACTCCTTAAAACTGAAATTCTATCTTCTTTTCTTACTTTACATCTTCACTTTTCTAATGCTAACTTTCATCTACAAGCATATCTTGACAAACCGAATACAGATTCGTAATTATTATATTATTACTAACAATTTGGATATTCTACTTATATTTTAGTGCTTGCTACGAAAACTTATCATTAGATATTCTTTTCTTACTTTACTTATTCACTTTTCTAATACTTATTACTTCTCAAAGCATACTCCTTAAAACTGAAATTCTATCTTCTTTTCTTACTTTACTTCTTCACTTTTCTATAGACTAACTTTCATCTACAAGCATATCTTGACAAACCGAATACAGATTCGTATTTATTATATTATTACTAACAATTTGGATATTCTAACTTATATTTTAGTGCTTGCTACGAAAACTTATCATTAGATATTCTTTTCTTACTTTACTTCTTCACTTTTCCAAATACTTATTACTTCTCAAAGCACTCTCAATAAAACTAAAACTCTGACTTCTTTTCTTACTTTACTTCTTCACTTTTCTAAATACTTATTACTTCTCAAAGCATACTCCTTAAAACTGAAATTCTATCTTCTTTTCTTACTTTACTTCTCCACTTTTCATTATGCTAACTTTCATCTACAAGCATATCTTGACAAACCGAATACAGATTCGTAATTATTATATTATTACTAACAATTTGGATATTCTAACTTATATTTTAGTGCTTGCTACGAAAACTTATCATTAGATATTCTTTTCTTACTTTACTTATTCACTTTTCTAAATACTTATTACTTCTCAAAGCATACTCCTTAAAACTGAAATTCTATCTTCTTTTCTTACTTTACTTCTTCACTTTTCTATAGACTAACTTTCATCTACAAGCATATCTTGACAAACCGAATACAGATTCGTATTATTATATTATTACTAACAATTTGGATATTCTAACTTATATTTTAGTGCTTGCTACGAAAACTTATCATTAGATATTCTTTTCTTACTTTACTTCTTCACTTTTCCAAATACTTATTACTTCTCAAAGCACTCTCAATAAAACTAAAACTCTGACTTCTTTTCTTACTTTACTTCTTCACTTTTCTAAATACTTATTACTTCTCAAAGCATACTCCTTAAAACTGAAATTCTATCTTCTTTTCTTACTTTACTTCTTCACTTTTCATTATGCTAACTTTCATCTACAAGCATATCTTGACAAACCGAATACAGATTCGTAATTATTATATTATTACTAACAATTTGGATATTCTAACTTATATTTTAGTGCTTGCTACGAAAACTTATCATTAGATATTCTTTTCTTACTTTACTTATTCACTTTTCTAAATACTTATTACTTCTCAAAGCATACTCCTTAAAACTGAAATTCTATCTTCTTTTCTTACTTTACATCTTCACTTTTCTAATGCTAACTTTCATCTACAAGCATATCTTGACAAACCGAATACAGATTCGTAATTATTATATTATTACTAACAATTTGATATTCTAACTTATATTTTAGTGCTTGCTACGAAAACTTATCATTAGATATTCTTTTCTTACTTTACTTATTCACTTTTCTAAATACTTATTACTTCTCAAAGCATACTCCTTAAAACTGAAATTCTATCTTCTTTTCTTACTTTACATCTTCACTTTTCTAATGCTAACTTTCATCTACAAGCATATCTTGACAAACCGAATACAGATTCGTAATTATTATATTATTACTAACAATTTGGATATTCTAACTTATATTTTAGTGCTTGCTACGAAAACTTATCATTAGATATTCTTTTCTTACTTTACTTATTCACTTTTCTAAATACTTATTACTTCTCAAAGCATACTCCTTAAAACTGAAATTCTATCTTCTTTTCTTACTTTACTTCTTCACTTTTCTATAGACTAACTTTCATCTACAAGCATATCTTGACAAACCGAATACAGATTCGTAATTATTATATTATTACTAACAATTTGGATATTCTAACTTATATTTTAGTGCTTGCTACGAAAACTTATCATTAGATATTCTTTTCTTACTTTACTTATTCACTTTTCTAAATACTTATTACTTCTCAAAGCATACTCCTTAAAACTGAAATTCTATCTTCTTTTCTTACTTTACATCTTCACTTTTCTAATGCTAACTTTCATCTACAAGCATATCTTGACAAACCGAATACAGATTCGTAATTATTATATTATTACTAACAATTTGGATATTCTAACTTATATTTTAGTGCTTGCTACGAAAACTTATCATTAGATATTCTTTTCTTACTTTACTTATTCACTTTTCTAAATACTTATTACTTCTCAAAGCATACTCCTTAAAACTGAAATTCTATCTTCTTTTCTTACTTTACATCTTCACTTTTCTAATGCTAACTTTCATCTACAAGCATATCTTGACAAACCGAATACAGATTCGTAATTATTATATTATTACTAACAATTTGGATATTCTAACTTATATTTTAGTGCTTGCTACGAAAACTTATCATTAGATATTCTTTTCTTACTTTACTTATTCACTTTCTAAATACTTATTACTTCTCAAAGCATACTCCTTAAAACTGAAATTCTATCTTCTTTTCTTACTTTACTTCTTCACTTTTCTATAGACTAACTTTCATCTACAAGCATATCTTGACAAACCGAATACAGATTCGTAATTATTATATTATTACTAACAATTTGGATATTCTAACTTATATTTTAGTGCTTGCTACGAAAACTTATCATTAGATATTCTTTTCTTACTTTACTTATTCACTTTTCTAAATACTTATTACTTCTCAAAGCATACTCCTTAAAACTGAAATTCTATCTTCTTTTCTTACTTTACCTTCTTCACTTTTCTATAGACTAACTTTCATCTACAAGCATATCTTGACAAACCGAATACAGATTCGTAATTATTATATTATTACTAACAATTTGGATATTCTAACTTATATTTTAGTGCTTGCTACGAAAACTTATCATTAGATATTCTTTTCTTACTTTACTTATTCACTTTTCTAAATACTTATTACTTCTCAAAGCATACTCCTTAAAACTGAAATTCTATCTTCTTTTCTTACTTTACTTCTTCACTTTTCTATAGACTAACTTTCATCTACAAGCATATCTTGACAAACCGAATACAGATTCGTAATTATTATATTATTACTAACAATTTGGATATTCTAACTTATATTTTAGTGCTTGCTACGAAAACTTATCATTAGATATTCTTTTCTTACTTTACTTATTCACTTTTCTAAATACTTATTACTTCTCAAAGCATACTCCTTAAAACTGAAATTCTATCTTCTTTTCTTACTTTACATCTTCACTTTTCTAATGCTAACTTTCATCTACAAGCATATCTTGACAAACCGAATACAGATTCGTAATTATTATATTATTACTAACAATTTGGATATTCTAACTTATATTTTAGTGCTTGCTACGAAAACTTATCATTAGATATTCTTTTCTTACTTTACTTATTCACTTTTCTAAATACTTATTACTTCTCAAAGCATACTCCTTAAAACTGAAATTCTATCTTCTTTTCTTACTTTACATCTTCACTTTTCTAATGCTAACTTTCATCTACAAGCATATCTTGACAAACCGAATACAGATTCGTAATTATTATATTATTACTAACAATTTGGATATTCTAACTTATATTTTAGTGCTTGCTACGAAAACTTATCATTAGATATTCTTTTCTTACTTTACTTATTCACTTTTCTAAATACTTATTACTTCTCAAAGCATACTCCTTAAAACTGAAATTCTATCTTCTTTTCTTACTTTACTTCTTCACTTTTCTATAGACTAACTTTCATCTACAAGCATATCTTGACAAACCGAATACAGATTCGTAATTATTATATTATTACTAACAATTTGGATATTCTAACTTATATTTTAGTGCTTGCTACGAAAACTTATCATTAGATATTCTTTTCTTACTTTACTTATTCACTTTTCTAAATACTTATTACTTCTCAAAGCATACTCCTTAAAACTGAAATTCTATCTTCTTTTCTTACTTTACTTCTTCACTTTTCTATAGACTAACTTTCATCTACAAGCATATCTTGACAAACCGAATACAGATTCGTAATTATTATATTATTACTAACAATTTGGATATTCTAACTTATATTTTAGTGCTTGCTACGAAAACTTATCATTAGATATTCTTTTCTTACTTTACTTATTCACTTTTCTAAATACTTATTACTTCTCAAAGCATACTCCTTAAAACTGAAATTCTATCTTCTTTTCTTACTTTACTTCTTCACTTTTCTATAGACTAACTTTTATCTACAAGCATATCTTGACAAACCGAATACAGATTCGTAATTATTATATTATTACTAACAATTTGGATATTCTAACTTATATTTTAGTGCTTGCTACGAAAACTTATCATTAGATATTCTTTTCTTACTTTACTTATTCACTTTTCTAAATACTTATTACTTCTCAAAGCATACTCCTTAAAACTGAAATTCTATCTTCTTTTCTTACTTTACATCTTCACTTTTCTAATGCTAACTTTCATCTACAAGCATATCTTGACAAACCGAATACAGATTCGTAATTATTATATTATTACTAACAATTTGGATATTCTAACTTATATTTTAGTGCTTGCTACGAAAACTTATCATTAGATATTCTTTTCTTACTTTACTTATTCACTTTTCTAAATACTTATTACTTCTCAAAGCATACTCCTTAAAACTGAAATTCTATCTTCTTTTCTTACTTTACTTCTTCACTTTTCTATAGACTAACTTTCATCTACAAGCATATCTTGACAAACCGAATACAGATTCGTAATTATTATATTATTACTAACAATTTGGATATTCTAACTTATATTTTAGTGCTTGCTACGAAAACTTATCATTAGATATTCTTTTCTTACTTTACTTATTCACTTTTCTAAATACTTATTACTTCTCAAAGCATACTCCTTAAAACTGAAATTCTATCTTCTTTTCTTACTTTACTTCTTCACTTTTCTATAGACTAACTTTCATCTACAAGCATATCTTGACAAACCGAATACAGATTCGTAATTATTATATTATTACTAACAATTTGGATATTCTAACTTATATTTTAGTGCTTGCTACGAAAACTTATCATTAGATATTCTTTTCTTACTTTACTTATTCACTTTTCTAAATACTTATTACTTCTCAAAGCATACTCCTTAAAACTGAAATTCTATCTTCTTTTCTTACTTTACTTCTTCACTTTTCATTATGCTAACTTTCATCTACAAGCATATCTTGACAAACCGAATACAGATTCGTAATTATTATATTATTACTAACAATTTGGATATTCTAACTTATATTTTAGTGCTTGCTACGAAAACTTATCATTAGATATTCTTTTCTTACTTTACTTATTCACTTTTCTAAATACTTATTACTTCTCAAAGCATACTCCTTAAAACTGAAATTCTATCTTCTTTTCTTACTTTACATCTTCACTTTTCTAATGCTAACTTTCATCTACAAGCATATCTTGACAAACCGAATACAGATTCGTAATTATTATATTATTACTAACAATTTGGATATTCTAACTTATATTTTAGTGCTTGCTACGAAAACTTATCATTAGATATTCTTTTCTTACTTTACTTATTCACTTTTCTAAATACTTATTACTTCTCAAAGCATACTCCTTAAAACTGAAATTCTATCTTCTTTTCTTACTTTACATCTTCACTTTTCTAATGCTAACTTTCATCTACAAGCATATCTTGACAAACCGAATACAGATTCGTAATTATTATATTATTACTAACAATTTGGATATTCTAACTTATATTTTAGTGCTTGCTACGAAAACTTATCATTAGATATTCTTTTCTTACTTTACTTATTCACTTTTCTAAATACTTATTACTTCTCAAAGCATACTCCTTAAAACTGAAATTCTATCTTCTTTTCTTACTTTACTTCTTCACTTTTCTATAGACTAACTTTCATCTACAAGCATATCTTGACAAACCGAATACAGATTCGTAATTATTATATTATTACTAACAATTTGGATATTCTAACTTATATTTTAGTGCTTGCTACGAAAACTTATCATTAGATATTCTTTTCTTACTTTACTTATTCACTTTTCTAAATACTTATTACTTCTCAAAGCATACTCCTTAAAACTGAAATTCTATCTTCTTTTCTTACTTTACTTCTTCACTTTTCTATAGACTAACTTTCATCTACAAGCATATCTTGACAAACCGAATACAGATTCGTAATTATTATATTATTACTAACAATTTGGATATTCTAACTTATATTTTAGTGCTTGCTACGAAAACTTATCATTAGATATTCTTTTCTTACTTTACTTATTCACTTTTCTAAATACTTATTACTTCTCAAAGCATACTCCTTAAAACTGAAATTCTATCTTCTTTTCTTACTTTACTTCTTCACTTTTCTATAGACTAACTTTCATCTACAAGCATATCTTGACAAACCGAATACAGATTCGTAATTATTATATTATTACTAACAATTTGGATATTCTAACTTATATTTTAGTGCTTGCTACGAAAACTTATCATTAGATATTCTTTTCTTACTTTACTTATTCACTTTTCTAAATACTTATTACTTCTCAAAGCATACTCCTTAAAACTGAAATTCTATCTTCTTTTCTTACTTTACATCTTCACTTTTCTAATGCTAACTTTCATCTACAAGCATATCTTGACAAACCGAATACAGATTCGTAATTATTATATTATTACTAACAATTTGGATATTCTAACTTATATTTTAGTGCTTGCTACGAAAACTTATCATTAGATATTCTTTTCTTACTTTACTTATTCACTTTTCTAAATACTTATTACTTCTCAAAGCATACTCCTTAAAACTGAAATTCTATCTTCTTTTCTTACTTTACATCTTCACTTTTCTAATGCTAACTTTCATCTACAAGCATATCTTGACAAACCGAATACAGATTCGTAATTATTATATTATTACTAACAATTTGGATATTCTAACTTATATTTTAGTGCTTGCTACGAAAACTTATCATTAGATATTCTTTTCTTACTTTACTTATTCACTTTTCTAAATACTTATTACTTCTCAAAGCATACTCCTTAAAACTGAAATTCTATCTTCTTTTCTTACTTTACATCTTCACTTTTCTAATGCTAACTTTCATCTACAAGCATATCTTGACAAACCGAATACAGATTCGTAATTATTATATTATTACTAACAATTTGGATATTCTAACTTATATTTTAGTGCTTGCTACGAAAACTTATCATTAGATATTCTTTTCTTACTTTACTTATTCACTTTTCTAAATACTTATTACTTCTCAAAGCATACTCCTTAAAACTGAAATTCTATCTTCTTTTCTTACTTTACTTCTTCACTTTTCATTATGCTAACTTTCATCTACAAGCATATCTTGACAAACCGAATACAGATTCGTAATTATTATATTATTACTAACAATTTGGATATTCTAACTTATATTTTAGTGCTTGCTACGAAAACTTATCATTAGATATTCTTTTCTTACTTTACTTATTCACTTTTCTAAATACTTATTACTTCTCAAAGCATACTCCTTAAAACTGAAATTCTATCTTCTTTTCTTACTTTACATCTTCACTTTTCTAATGCTAACTTTCATCTACAAGCATATCTTGACAAACCGAATACAGATTCGTAATTATTATATTATTACTAACAATTTGGATATTCTAACTTATATTTTAGTGCTTGCTACGAAAACTTATCATTAGATATTCTTTTCTTACTTTACTTATTCACTTTTCTAAATACTTATTACTTCTCAAAGCATACTCCTTAAAACTGAAATTCTATCTTCTTTTCTTACTTTACTTCTTCACTTTTCTATAGACTAACTTTCATCTACAAGCATATCTTGACAAACCGAATACAGATTCGTAATTATTATATTATTACTAACAATTTGGATATTCTAACTTATATTTTAGTGCTTGCTACGAAAACTTATCATTAGATATTCTTTTCTTACTTTACTTATTCACTTTTCTAAATACTTATTACTTCTCAAAGCATACTCCTTAAAACTGAAATTCTATCTTCTTTTCTTACTTTACTTCTTCACTTTTCTATAGACTAACTTTCATCTACAAGCATATCTTGACAAACCGAATACAGATTCGTAATTATTATATTATTACTAACAATTTGGATATTCTAACTTATATTTTAGTGCTTGCTACGAAAACTTATCATTAGATATTCTTTTCTTACTTTACTTATTCACTTTTCTAAATACTTATTACTTCTCAAAGCATACTCCTTAAAACTGAAATTCTATTCTTCTTTTCTTACTTTACTTCTTCACTTTTCATTATGCTAACTTTCATCTACAAGCATATCTTGACAAACCGAATACAGATTCGTAATTATTATATTATTACTAACAATTTGGATATTCTAACTTATATTTTAGTGCTTGCTACGAAAACTTATCATTAGATATTCTTTTCTTACTTTACTTATTCACTTTTCTAAATACTTATTACTTCTCAAAGCATACTCCTTAAAACTGAAATTCTATCTTCTTTTCTTACTTTACTTCTTCACTTTTCATTATGCTAACTTTCATCTACAAGCATATCTTGACAAACCGAATACAGATTCGTAATTATTATATTATTACTAACAATTTGGATATTCTAACTTATATTTTAGTGCTTGCTACGAAAACTTATCATTAGATATTCTTTTCTTACTTTACTTATTCACTTTTCTAAATACTTATTACTTCTCAAAGCATACTCCTTAAAACTGAAATTCTATCTTCTTTTCTTACTTTACTTCTTCACTTTTCATTATGCTAACTTTCATCTACAAGCATATCTTGACAAACCGAATACAGATTCGTAATTATTATATTATTACTAACAATTTGGATATTCTAACTTATATTTTAGTGCTTGCTACGAAAACTTATCATTAGATATTCTTTTCTTACTTTACTTATTCACTTTTCTAAATACTTATTACTTCTCAAAGCATACTCCTTAAAACTGAAATTCTATCTTCTTTTCTTACTTTACTTCTTCACTTTTCATTATGCTAACTTTCATCTACAAGCATATCTTGACAAACCGAATACAGATTCGTAATTATTATATTATTACTAACAATTTGGATATTCTAACTTATATTTTAGTGCTTGCTACGAAAACTTATCATTAGATATTCTTTTCTTACTTTACTTATTCACTTTTCTAAATACTTATTACTTCTCAAAGCATACTCCTTAAAACTGAAATTCTATCTTCTTTTCTTACTTTACATCTTCACTTTTCTAATGCTAACTTTCATCTACAAGCATATCTTGACAAACCGAATACAGATTCGTAATTATTATATTATTACTAACAATTTGGATATTCTAACTTATATTTTAGTGCTTGCTACGAAAACTTATCATTAGATATTCTTTTCTTACTTTACTTATTCACTTTTCTAAATACTTATTACTTCTCAAAGCATACTCCTTAAAACTGAAATTCTATCTTCTTTTCTTACTTTACTTCTTCACTTTTCATTATGCTAACTTTCATCTACAAGCATATCTTGACAAACCGAATACAGATTCGTAATTATTATATTATTACTAACAATTTGGATATTCTAACTTATATTTTAGTGCTTGCTACGAAAACTTATCATTAGATATTCTTTTCTTACTTTACTTATTCACTTTTCTAAATACTTATTACTTCTCAAAGCATACTCCTTAAAACTGAAATTCTATCTTCTTTTCTTACTTTACATCTTCACTTTTCTAATGCTAACTTTCATCTACAAGCATATCTTGACAAACCGAATACAGATTCGTAATTATTATATTATTACTAACAATTTGGATATTCTAACTTATATTTTAGTGCTTGCTACGAAAACTTATCATTAGATATTCTTTTCTTACTTTACTTCTTCACTTTTCCAAATACTTATTACTTCTCAAAGCACTCTCAATAAAACTAAAACTCTGACTTCTTTTCTTACTTTACTTCTTCACTTTTCTAAATACTTATTACTTCTCAAAGCATACTCCTTAAAACTGAAATTCTATCTTCTTTTCTTACTTTACTTCTTCACTTTTCATTATGCTAACTTTCATCTACAAGCATATCTTGACAAACCGAATACAGATTCGTAATTATTATATTATTACTAACAATTTGGATATTCTAACTTATATTTTAGTGCTTGCTACGAAAACTTATCATTAGATATTCTTTTCTTACTTTACTTATTCACTTTTCTAAATACTTATTACTTCTCAAAGCATACTCCTTAAAACTGAAATTCTATCTTCTTTTCTTACTTTACATCTTCACTTTTCTAATGCTAACTTTCATCTACAAGCATATCTTGACAAACCGAATACAGATTCGTAATTATTATATTATTACTAACAATTTGGATATTCTAACTTATATTTTAGTGCTTGCTACGAAAACTTATCATTAGATATTCTTTTCTTACTTTACTTATTCACTTTTCTAAATACTTATTACTTCTCAAAGCATACTCCTTAAAACTGAAATTCTATCTTCTTTTCTTACTTTACTTCTTCACTTTTCATTATGCTAACTTTCATCTACAAGCATATCTTGACAAACCGAATACAGATTCGTAATTATTATATTATTACTAACAATTTGGATATTCTAACTTATATTTTAGTGCTTGCTACGAAAACTTATCATTAGATATTCTTTTCTTACTTTACTTATTCACTTTTCTAAATACTTATTACTTCTCAAAGCATACTCCTTAAAACTGAAATTCTATCTTCTTTTCTTACTTTACTTCTTCACTTTTCTATAGACTAACTTTCATCTACAAGCATATCTTGACAAACCGAATACAGATTCGTAATTATTATATTATTACTAACAATTTGGATATTCTAACTTATATTTTAGTGCTTGCTACGAAAACTTATCATTAGATATTCTTTTCTTACTTTACTTATTCACTTTTCTAAATACTTATTACTTCTCAAAGCATACTCCTTAAAACTGAAATTCTATCTTCTTTTCTTACTTTACTTCTTCACTTTTCATTATGCTAACTTTCATCTACAAGCATATCTTGACAAACCGAATACAGATTCGTAATTATTATATTATTACTAACAATTTGGATATTCTAACTTATATTTTAGTGCTTGCTACGAAAACTTATCATTAGATATTCTTTTCTTACTTTACTTATTCACTTTTCTAAATACTTATTACTTCTCAAAGCATACTCCTTAAAACTGAAATTCTATCTTCTTTTCTTACTTTACATCTTCACTTTTCTAATGCTAACTTTCATCTACAAGCATATCTTGACAAACCGAATACAGATTCGTAATTATTATATTATTACTAACAATTTGGATATTCTAACTTATATTTTAGTGCTTGCTACGAAAACTTATCATTAGATATTCTTTTCTTACTTTACTTATTCACTTTTCTAAATACTTATTACTTCTCAAAGCATACTCCTTAAAACTGAAATTCTATCTTCTTTTCTTACTTTACTTCTTCACTTTTCATTATGCTAACTTTCATCTACAAGCATATCTTGACAAACCGAATACAGATTCGTAATTATTATATTATTACTAACAATTTGGATATTCTAACTTATATTTTAGTGCTTGCTACGAAAACTTATCATTAGATATTCTTTTCTTACTTTACTTATTCACTTTTCTAAATACTTATTACTTCTCAAAGCATACTCCTTAAAACTGAAATTCTATCTTCTTTTCTTACTTTACTTCTTCACTTTTCATTATGCTAACTTTCATCTACAAGCATATCTTGACAAACCGAATACAGATTCGTAATTATTATATTATTACTAACAATTTGGATATTCTAACTTATATTTTAGTGCTTGCTACGAAAACTTATCATTAGATATTCTTTTCTTACTTTACTTATTCACTTTTCTAAATACTTATTACTTCTCAAAGCATACTCCTTAAAAACTGAAATTCTATCTTCTTTTCTTACTTTACATCTTCACTTTTCTAATGCTAACTTTCATCTACAAGCATATCTTGACAAACCGAATACAGATTCGTAATTATTATATTATTACTAACAATTTGGATATTCTAACTTATATTTTAGTGCTTGCTACGAAAACTTATCATTAGATATTCTTTTCTTACTTTACTTATTCACTTTTCTAAATACTTATTACTTCTCAAAGCATACTCCTTAAAACTGAAATTCTATCTTCTTTTCTTACTTTACTTCTTCACTTTTCATTATGCTAACTTTCATCTACAAGCATATCTTGACAAACCGAATACAGATTCGTAATTATTATATTATTACTAACAATTTGGATATTCTAACTTATATTTTAGTGCTTGCTACGAAAACTTATCATTAGATATTCTTTTCTTACTTTACTTATTCACTTTTCTAAATACTTATTACTTCTCAAAGCATACTCCTTAAAACTGAAATTCTATCTTCTTTTCTTACTTTACTTCTTCACTTTTCATTATGCTAACTTTCATCTACAAGCATATCTTGACAAACCGAATACAGATTCGTAATTATTATATTATTACTAACAATTTGGATATTCTAACTTATATTTTAGTGCTTGCTACGAAAACTTATCATTAGATATTCTTTTCTTACTTTACTTATTCACTTTTCTAAATACTTATTACTTCTCAAAGCATACTCCTTAAAACTGAAATTCTATCTTCTTTTCTTACTTTACTTCTTCACTTTTCATTATGCTAACTTTCATCTACAAGCATATCTTGACAAACCGAATACAGATTCGTAATTATTATATTATTACTAACAATTTGGATATTCTAACTTATATTTTAGTGCTTGCTACGAAAACTTATCATTAGATATTCTTTTCTTACTTTACTTATTCACTTTTCTAAATACTTATTACTTCTCAAAGCATACTCCTTAAAACTGAAATTCTATCTTCTTTTCTTACTTTACATCTTCACTTTTCTAATGCTAACTTTCATCTACAAGCATATCTTGACAAACCGAATACAGATTCGTAATTATTATATTATTACTAACAATTTGGATATTCTAACTTATATTTTAGTGCTTGCTACGAAAACTTATCATTAGATATTCTTTTCTTACTTTACTTCTTCACTTTTCCAAATACTTATTACTTCTCAAAGCACTCTCAATAAAACTAAAACTCTGACTTCTTTTCTTACTTTACTTCTTCACTTTTTCTAAATACTTATTACTTCTCAAAGCATACTCCTTAAAACTGAAATTCTATCTTCTTTTCTTACTTTACTTCTTCACTTTTCATTATGCTAACTTTCATCTACAAGCATATCTTGACAAACCGAATACAGATTCGTAATTATTATATTATTACTAACAATTTGGATATTCTAACTTATATTTTAGTGCTTGCTACGAAAACTTATCATTAGATATTCTTTTCTTACTTTACTTATTCACTTTTCTAAATACTTATTACTTCTCAAAGCATACTCCTTAAAACTGAAATTCTATCTTCTTTTCTTACTTTACATCTTCACTTTTCTAATGCTAACTTTCATCTACAAGCATATCTTGACAAACCGAATACAGATTCGTAATTATTATATTATTACTAACAATTTGGATATTCTAACTTATATTTTAGTGCTTGCTACGAAAACTTATCATTAGATATTCTTTTCTTACTTTACTTATTCACTTTTCTAAATACTTATTACTTCTCAAAGCATACTCCTTAAAACTGAAATTCTATCTTCTTTTCTTACTTTACTTCTTCACTTTTCATTATGCTAACTTTCATCTACAAGCATATCTTGACAAACCGAATACAGATTCGTAATTATTATATTATTACTAACAATTTGGATATTCTAACTTATATTTTAGTGCTTGCTACGAAAACTTATCATTAGATATTCTTTTCTTACTTTACTTATTCACTTTTCTAAATACTTATTACTTCTCAAAGCATACTCCTTAAAACTGAAATTCTATCTTCTTTTCTTACTTTACTTCTTCACTTTTCTATAGACTAACTTTCATCTACAAGCATATCTTGACAAACCGAATACAGATTCGTAATTATTATATTATTACTAACAATTTGGATATTCTAACTTATATTTTAGTGCTTGCTACGAAAACTTATCATTAGATATTCTTTTCTTACTTTACTTATTCACTTTTCTAAATACTTATTACTTCTCAAAGCATACTCCTTAAAACTGAAATTCTATCTTCTTTTCTTACTTTACTTCTTCACTTTTCATTATGCTAACTTTCATCTACAAGCATATCTTGACAAACCGAATACAGATTCGTAATTATTATATTATTACTAACAATTTGGATATTCTAACTTATATTTTAGTGCTTGCTACGAAAACTTATCATTAGATATTCTTTTCTTACTTTACTTATTCACTTTTCTAAATACTTATTACTTCTCAAAGCATACTCCTTAAAACTGAAATTCTATCTTCTTTTCTTACTTTACATCTTCACTTTTCTAATGCTAACTTTCATCTACAAGCATATCTTGACAAACCGAATACAGATTCGTAATTATTATATTATTACTAACAATTTGGATATTCTAACTTATATTTTAGTGCTTGCTACGAAAACTTATCATTAGATATTCTTTTCTTACTTTACTTATTCACTTTTCTAAATACTTATTACTTCTCAAAGCATACTCCTTAAAACTGAAATTCTATCTTCTTTTCTTACTTTACTTCTTCACTTTTCATTATGCTAACTTTCATCTACAAGCATATCTTGACAAACCGAATACAGATTCGTAATTATTATATTATTACTAACAATTTGGATATTCTAACTTATATTTTAGTGCTTGCTACGAAAACTTATCATTAGATATTCTTTTCTTACTTTACTTATTCACTTTTCTAAATACTTATTACTTCTCAAAGCATACTCCTTAAAACTGAAATTCTATCTTCTTTTCTTACTTTACTTCTTCACTTTTCATTATGCTAACTTTCATCTACAAGCATATCTTGACAAACCGAATACAGATTCGTAATTATTATATTATTACTAACAATTTGGATATTCTAACTTATATTTTAGTGCTTGCTACGAAAACTTATCATTAGATATTCTTTTCTTACTTTACTTATTCACTTTTCTAAATACTTATTACTTCTCAAAGCATACTCCTTAAAACTGAAATTCTATCTTCTTTTCTTACTTTACATCTTCACTTTTCTAATGCTAACTTTCATCTACAAGCATATCTTGACAAACCGAATACAGATTCGTAATTATTATATTATTACTAACAATTTGGATATTCTAACTTATATTTTAGTGCTTGCTACGAAAACTTATCATTAGATATTCTTTTCTTACTTTACTTATTCACTTTTCTAAATACTTATTACTTCTCAAAGCATACTCCTTAAAACTGAAATTCTATCTTCTTTTCTTACTTTACTTCTTCACTTTTCATTATGCTAACTTTCATCTACAAGCATATCTTGACAAACCGAATACAGATTCGTAATTATTATATTATTACTAACAATTTGGATATTCTAACTTATATTTTAGTGCTTGCTACGAAAACTTATCATTAGATATTCTTTTCTTACTTTACTTATTCACTTTTCTAAATACTTATTACTTCTCAAAGCATACTCCTTAAAACTGAAATTCTATCTTCTTTTCTTACTTTACTTCTTCACTTTTCATTATGCTAACTTTCATCTACAAGCATATCTTGACAAACCGAATACAGATTCGTAATTATTATATTATTACTAACAATTTGGATATTCTAACTTATATTTTAGTGCTTGCTACGAAAACTTATCATTAGATATTCTTTTCTTACTTTACTTATTCACTTTTCTAAATACTTATTACTTCTCAAAGCATACTCCTTAAAACTGAAATTCTATCTTCTTTTCTTACTTTACTTCTTCACTTTTCATTATGCTAACTTTCATCTACAAGCATATCTTGACAAACCGAATACAGATTCGTAATTATTATATTATTACTAACAATTTGGATATTCTAACTTATATTTTAGTGCTTGCTACGAAAACTTATCATTAGATATTCTTTTCTTACTTTACTTATTCACTTTTCTAAATACTTATTACTTCTCAAAGCATACTCCTTAAAACTGAAATTCTATCTTCTTTTCTTACTTTACATCTTCACTTTTCTAATGCTAACTTTCATCTACAAGCATATCTTGACAAACCGAATACAGATTCGTAATTATTATATTATTACTAACAATTTGGATATTCTAACTTATATTTTAGTGCTTGCTACGAAAACTTATCATTAGATATTCTTTTCTTACTTTACTTCTTCACTTTTCCAAATACTTATTACTTCTCAAAGCACTCTCAATAAAACTAAAACTCTGACTTCTTTTCTTACTTTACTTCTTCACTTTTCTAAATACTTATTACTTCTCAAAGCATACTCCTTAAAACTGAAATTCTATCTTCTTTTCTTACTTTACTTCTTCACTTTTCATTATGCTAACTTTCATCTACAAGCATATCTTGACAAACCGAATACAGATTCGTAATTATTATATTATTACTAACAATTTGGATATTCTAACTTATATTTTAGTGCTTGCTACGAAAACTTATCATTAGATATTCTTTTCTTACTTTACTTATTCACTTTTCTAAATACTTATTACTTCTCAAAGCATACTCCTTAAAACTGAAATTCTATCTTCTTTTCTTACTTTACATCTTCACTTTTCTAATGCTAACTTTCATCTACAAGCATATCTTGACAAACCGAATACAGATTCGTAATTATTATATTATTACTAACAATTTGGATATTCTAACTTATATTTTAGTGCTTGCTACGAAAACTTATCATTAGATATTCTTTTCTTACTTTACTTCTTCACTTTTCCAAATACTTATTACTTCTCAAAGCACTCTCAATAAAACTAAAACTCTGACTTCTTTTCTTACTTTACTTCTTCACTTTTCTAAATACTTATTACTTCTCAAAGCATACTCCTTAAAACTGAAATTCTATCTTCTTTTCTTACTTTACTTCTTCACTTTTCATTATGCTAACTTTCATCTACAAGCATATCTTGACAAACCGAATACAGATTCGTAATTATTATATTATTACTAACAATTTGGATATTCTAACTTATATTTTAGTGCTTGCTACGAAAACTTATCATTAGATATTCTTTTCTTACTTTACTTATTCACTTTTCTAAATACTTATTACTTCTCAAAGCATACTCCTTAAAACTGAAATTCTATCTTCTTTTCTTACTTTACATCTTCACTTTTCTAATGCTAACTTTCATCTACAAGCATATCTTGACAAACCGAATACAGATTCGTAATTATTATATTATTACTAACAATTTGGATATTCTAACTTATATTTTAGTGCTTGCTACGAAAACTTATCATTAGATATTCTTTTCTTACTTTACTTATTCACTTTTCTAAATACTTATTACTTCTCAAAGCATACTCCTTAAAACTGAAATTCTATCTTCTTTTCTTACTTTACTTCTTCACTTTTCATTATGCTAACTTTCATCTACAAGCATATCTTGACAAACCGAATACAGATTCGTAATTATTATATTATTACTAACAATTTGGATATTCTAACTTATATTTTAGTGCTTGCTACGAAAACTTATCATTAGATATTCTTTTCTTACTTTACTTATTCACTTTTCTAAATACTTATTACTTCTCAAAGCATACTCCTTAAAACTGAAATTCTATCTTCTTTTCTTACTTTACATCTTCACTTTTCTAATGCTAACTTTCATCTACAAGCATATCTTGACAAACCGAATACAGATTCGTAATTATTATATTATTACTAACAATTTGGATATTCTAACTTATATTTTAGTGCTTGCTACGAAAACTTATCATTAGATATTCTTTTCTTACTTTACTTCTTCACTTTTCCAAATACTTATTACTTCTCAAAGCACTCTCAATAAAACTAAAACTCTGACTTCTTTTCTTACTTTACTTCTTCACTTTTCTAAATACTTATTACTTCTCAAAGCATACTCCTTAAAACTGAAATTCTATCTTCTTTTCTTACTTTACTTCTTCACTTTTCATTATGCTAACTTTCATCTACAAGCATATCTTGACAAAACCGAATACAGATTCGTAATTATTATATTATTACTAACAATTTGGATATTCTAACTTATATTTTAGTGCTTGCTACGAAAACTTATCATTAGATATTCTTTTCTTACTTTACTTATTCACTTTTCTAAATACTTATTACTTCTCAAAGCATACTCCTTAAAACTGAAATTCTATCTTCTTTTCTTACTTTACATCTTCACTTTTCTAATGCTAACTTTCATCTACAAGCATATCTTGACAAACCGAATACAGATTCGTAATTATTATATTATTACTAACAATTTGGATATTCTAACTTATATTTTAGTGCTTGCTACGAAAACTTATCATTAGATATTCTTTTCTTACTTTACTTATTCACTTTTCTAAATACTTATTACTTCTCAAAGCATACTCCTTAAAACTGAAATTCTATCTTCTTTTCTTACTTTACTTCTTCACTTTTCATTATGCTAACTTTCATCTACAAGCATATCTTGACAAACCGAATACAGATTCGTAATTATTATATTATTACTAACAATTTGGATATTCTAACTTATATTTTAGTGCTTGCTACGAAAACTTATCATTAGATATTCTTTTCTTACTTTACTTATTCACTTTTCTAAATACTTATTACTTCTCAAAGCATACTCCTTAAAACTGAAATTCTATCTTCTTTTCTTACTTTACTTCTTCACTTTTCTATAGACTAACTTTCATCTACAAGCATATCTTGACAAACCGAATACAGATTCGTAATTATTATATTATTACTAACAATTTGGATATTCTAACTTATATTTTAGTGCTTGCTACGAAAACTTATCATTAGATATTCTTTTCTTACTTTACTTATTCACTTTTCTAAATACTTATTACTTCTCAAAGCATACTCCTTAAAACTGAAATTCTATCTTCTTTTCTTACTTTACTTCTTCACTTTTCATTATGCTAACTTTCATCTACAAGCATATCTTGACAAACCGAATACAGATTCGTAATTATTATATTATTACTAACAATTTGGATATTCTAACTTATATTTTAGTGCTTGCTACGAAAACTTATCATTAGATATTCTTTTCTTACTTTACTTATTCACTTTTCTAAATACTTATTACTTCTCAAAGCATACTCCTTAAAACTGAAATTCTATCTTCTTTTCTTACTTTACATCTTCACTTTTCTAATGCTAACTTTCATCTACAAGCATATCTTGACAAACCGAATACAGATTCGTAATTATTATATTATTACTAACAATTTGGATATTCTAACTTATATTTTAGTGCTTGCTACGAAAACTTATCATTAGATATTCTTTTCTTACTTTACTTATTCACTTTTCTAAATACTTATTACTTCTCAAAGCATACTCCTTAAAACTGAAATTCTATCTTCTTTTCTTACTTTACTTCTTCACTTTTCATTATGCTAACTTTCATCTACAAGCATATCTTGACAAACCGAATACAGATTCGTAATTATTATATTATTACTAACAATTTGGATATTCTAACTTATATTTTAGTGCTTGCTACGAAAACTTATCATTAGATATTCTTTTCTTACTTTACTTATTCACTTTTCTAAATACTTATTACTTCTCAAAGCATACTCCTTAAAACTGAAATTCTATCTTCTTTTCTTACTTTACATCTTCACTTTTCTAATGCTAACTTTCATCTACAAGCATATCTTGACAAACCGAATACAGATTCGTAATTATTATATTATTACTAACAATTTGGATATTCTAACTTATATTTTAGTGCTTGCTACGAAAACTTATCATTAGATATTCTTTTCTTACTTTACTTATTCACTTTTCTAAATACTTATTACTTCTCAAAGCATACTCCTTAAAACTGAAATTCTATCTTCTTTTCTTACTTTACTTCTTCACTTTTCATTATGCTAACTTTCATCTACAAGCATATCTTGACAAACCGAATACAGATTCGTAATTATTATATTATTACTAACAATTTGGATATTCTAACTTATATTTTAGTGCTTGCTACGAAAACTTATCATTAGATATTCTTTTCTTACTTTACTTATTCACTTTTCTAAATACTTATTACTTCTCAAAGCATACTCCTTAAAACTGAAATTCTATCTTCTTTTCTTACTTTACTTCTTCACTTTTCATTATGCTAACTTTCATCTACAAGCATATCTTGACAAACCGAATACAGATTCGTAATTATTATATTATTACTAACAATTTGGATATTCTAACTTATATTTTAGTGCTTGCTACGAAAACTTATCATTAGATATTCTTTTCTTACTTTACTTATTCACTTTTCTAAATACTTATTACTTCTCAAAGCATACTCCTTAAAACTGAAATTCTATCTTCTTTTCTTACTTTACTTCTTCACTTTTCATTATGCTAACTTTCATCTACAAGCATATCTTGACAAACCGAATACAGATTCGTAATTATTATATTATTACTAACAATTTGGATATTCTAACTTATATTTTAGTGCTTGCTACGAAAACTTATCATTAGATATTCTTTTCTTACTTTACTTATTCACTTTTCTAAATACTTATTACTTCTCAAAGCATACTCCTTAAAACTGAAATTCTATCTTCTTTTCTTACTTTACATCTTCACTTTTCTAATGCTAACTTTCATCTACAAGCATATCTTGACAAACCGAATACAGATTCGTAATTATTATATTATTACTAACAATTTGGATATTCTAACTTATATTTTAGTGCTTGCTACGAAAACTTATCATTAGATATTCTTTTCTTACTTTACTTATTCACTTTTCTAAATACTTATTACTTCTCAAAGCATACTCCTTAAAACTGAAATTCTATCTTCTTTTCTTACTTTACTTCTTCACTTTT
>CAMPDV010002414.1:0-67937 GCA_946699065.1 Loxodes magnus
CGGTGAGACTATGGGACTTCAAGACAGGTACCTGTAAGACCATGAGTGGTCACACTAGTTCTGTATGATCTGTGGCTATATCCAGTGATTCAGAGTTCATCGTATCGGGAAGTGGAGATATTACGGTGAGACTATGGGACTTCAAGACAGGTACCTGTAAGACCATGAGTGGTCACACTAGTTATGTATTCTCTGTGGCTATATCCAGTGATTCAGAGTTCATCGTATCGGGAAGTAATGATTAGACGGTGAGACTATGGGACGTCAAGACAGGTACCTGTAAGACCATGAGTGGTCACACTAGTTCTGTATGATCTGTGGCTATATCCAGTGATTCAGAGTTCATCGTATCGGGAAGTGGAGATATTACGGTGAGACTATGGGACGTCAAGACAGGTACCTGTAAGACCATGAGTGGTCACACTAGTTATGTATGATCTGTGGCTATATCCAGTGATTCAGAGTTCATCGTATCGGGAAGTGGAGATATTACGGTGAGACTATGGGACGTCAAGACAGGTACCTGTAAGACCATGAGTGGTCACACTAGTTCTGTATGATCTGTGGCTATATCCAATGATTCAGAGTTCATCGTATCGGGAAGTAATGATTAGACGGTGAGACTATGGGACGTCAAGACAGGTACCTGTAAGACCATGAGTGGTCACACTAGTTATGTATGATCTGTGGCTATATCCAGTGATTCAGAGTTCATCGTATCGGGAAGTAATGATTAGACGGTGAGACTATGGGACGTCAAGACAGGTACCTGTAAGACCATGAGTGGTCACACTAGTTATGTATGATCTGTGGCTATATCCAGTGATTCAGAGTTCATCGTATCGGGAAGTGGAGATATTACGGTGAGACTATGGGACGTAAAGACAGGTACCTGTAAGACCATGAGTGGTCACACTAGTTATGTATTCTCTGTGGCTATATCCAGTGATTCAGAGTTCATCGTATCGGGAAGTAATGATTAGACGGTGAGACTATGGGACGTCAAGACAGGTACCTGTAAGACCATGAGTGGTCACACTAGTTATGTATTCTCTGTGGCTATATCCAGTGATTCAGAGTTCATCGTATCGGGAAGTAATGATTAGACGGTGAGACTATGGGACGTCAAGACAGGTACCTGTAAGACCATGAGTGGTCACACTAGTTATGTATGATCTGTGGCTATATCCAGTGATTAAGAGTTCATCGTATCGGGAAGTAATGATTAGACGGTGAGACTATGGGACGTCAAGACAGGTACCTGTAAGACCATGAGTGGTCACACTAGTTCTGTATGATCTGTGGCTATATCCAATGATTCAGAGTTCATCGTATCGGGAAGTAATGATTAGACGGTGAGACTATGGGACGTCAAGACAGGTACCTGTAAGACCATGAGTGGTCACACTAGTTATGTATGATCTGTGGCTATATCCAGTGATTCAGAGTTCATCGTATCGGGAAGTGGAGATATTACGGTGAGACTATGGGACGTCAAGACAGGTACCTGTAAGACCATGAGTGGTCACACTAGTTCTGTATGATCTGTGGCTATATCCAATGATTCAGAGTTCATCGTATCGGGAAGTAATGATTAGACGGTGAGACTATGGGACGTCAAGACAGGTACCTGTAAGACCATGAGTGGTCACACTAGTTATGTATGATCTGTGGCTATATCCAGTGATTCAGAGTTCATCGTATCGGGAAGTAATGATTAGACGGTGAGACTATGGGACGTCAAGACAGGTACCTGTAAGACCATGAGTGGTCACACTAGTTATGTATGATCTGTGGCTATATCCAGTGATTCAGAGTTCATCGTATCGGGAAGTGGAGATATTACGGTGAGACTATGGGACGTAAAGACAGGTACCTGTAAGACCATGAGTGGTCACACTAGTTATGTATGATCTGTGGCTATATCCAGTGATTCAGAGTTCATCGTATCGGGAAGTAATGATTAGACGGTGAGACTATGGGACGTCAAGACAGGTACCTGTAAGACCATGAGTGGTCACACTAGTTATGTATGATCTGTGGCTATATCCAGTGATTCAGAGTTCATCGTATCGGGAAGTAATGATTAGACGGTGAGACTATGGGACGTCAAGACAGGTACCTGTAAGACCATGAGTGGTCACACTAGTTCTGTATGATCTGTGGCTATATCCAGTGATTCAGAGTTCATCGTATCGGGAAGTAATGATTAGACGGTGAGACTATGGGACTTCAAGACAGGTACCTGTAAGACCATGAGTGGTCACACTAGTTCTGTATGATCTGTGGCTATATCCAGTGATTCAGAGTTCATCGTATCGGGAAGTAATGATTAGACGGTGAGACTATGGGACTTCAAGACAGGTACCTGTAAGACCATGAGTGGTCACACTAGTTATGTATTCTCTGTGGCTATATCCAGTGATTCAGAGTTCATCGTATCGGGAAGTAATGATTAGACGGTGAGACTATGGGACTTCAAGACAGGTACCTGTAAGACCATGAGTGGTCACACTAGTTATGTATGATCTGTGGCTATATCCAGTGATTCAGAGTTCATCGTATCGGGAAGTAATGATTAGACGGTGAGACTATGGGACTTCAAGACAGGTACCTGTAAGACCATGAGTGGTCACACTAGTTATGTATGATCTGTGGCTATATCCAGTGATTCAGAGTTCATCGTATCGGGAAGTAATGATTAGACGGTGAGACTATGGGACGTCAAGACAGGTACCTGTAAGACCATGAGTGGTCACACTAGTTATGTATGATCTGTGGCTATATCCAGTGATTCAGAGTTCATCGTATCGGGAAGTAATGATTAGACGGTGAGACTATGGGACGTCAAGACAGGTACCTGTAAGACCATGAGTGGTCACACTAGTTCTGTATGATCTGTGGCTATATCCAGTGATTAAGAGTTCATCGTATCGGGAAGTTATGATTAGACGGTGAAACTATGGGACGTCAAGACAGGTACCTGTAAGACCATGAGTGGTCACACTAGTTCTGTATGATCTGTGGCTATATCCAGTGATTCAGAGTTCATCGTATCGGGAAGTGGAGATATTACGGTGAGACTATGGGACTTCAAGACAGGTACCTGTAAGACCATGAGTGGTCACACTAGTTATGTATGATCTGTGGCTATATCCAGTGATTCAGAGTTCATCGTATCGGGAAGTAATGATTAGACGGTGAGACTATGGGACTTCAAGACAGGTACCTGTAAGACCATGAGTGGTCACACTAGTTCTGTATGATCTGTGGCTATATCCAGTGATTCAGAGTTCATCGTATCGGGAAGTGGAGATATTACGGTGAGACTATGGGACGTCAAGACAGGTACCTGTAAGACCATGAGTGGTCACACTAGTTATGTATTCTCTGTGGCTATATCCAGTGATTCAGAGTTCGTCGTATCGGGAAGTAATGATTAGACGGTGAGACTATGGGACGTCAAGACAGGTACCTGTAAGACCATGAGTGGTCACACTAGTTCTGTATGATCTGTGGCTATATCCAGTGATTCAGAGTTCATCGTATCGGGAAGTGGAGATATTACGGTGAGACTATGAGACGTCAAGACAGGTACCTGTAAGACCATGAGTGGTCACACTAGTTCTGTATGATCTGTGGCTATATCCAGTGATTCAGAGTTCATCGTATCGGGAAGTAATGATTAGACGGTGAGACTATGGGACGTAAAGACAGGTACCTGTAAGACCATGAGTGGTCACACTAGTTATGTATGATCTGTGGCTATATCCAGTGATTCAGAGTTCATCGTATCGGGAAGTAATGATTAGACGGTGAGACTATGGGACGTAAAGACAGGTACCTGTAAGACCATGAGTGGTCACACTAGTTATGTATGATCTGTGGCTATATCCAGTGATTCAGAGTTCATCGTATCGGGAAGTAATGATTAGACGGTGAGACTATGGGACGTCAAGACAGGTACCTGTAAGACCATGAGTGGTCACACTAGTTATGTATGATCTGTGGCTATATCCAGTGATTCAGAGTTCATCGTATCGGGAAGTAATGATTAGACGGTGAGACTATGGGACGTCAAGACAGGTACCTGTAAGACCATGAGTGGTCACACTAGTTATGTATGATCTGTGGCTATATCCAGTGATTAAGAGTTCATCGTATCGGGAAGTAATGATTAGACGGTGAGACTATGGGACGTCAAGACAGGTACCTGTAAGACCATGAGTGGTCACACTAGTTATGTATGATCTGTGGCTATATCCAGTGATTCAGAGTTCATCGTATCGGGAAGTAATGATTAGACGGTGAGACTATGGGACGTCAAGACAGGTACCTGTAAGACCATGAGTGGTCACACTAGTTATGTATGATCTGTGGCTATATCCAGTGATTCAGAGTTCATCGTATCGGGAAGTGGAGATATTACGGTGAGACTATGGGACGTAAAGACAGGTACCTGTAAGACCATGAGTGGTCACACTAGTTATGTATGATCTGTGGCTATATCCAGTGATTCAGAGTTCATCGTATCGGGAAGTAATGATTAGACGGTGAGACTATGGGACGTCAAGACAGGTACCTGTAAGACCATGAGTGGTCACACTAGTTATGTATGATCTGTGGCTATATCCAGTGATTCAGAGTTCATCGTATCGGGAAGTAATGATTAGACGGTGAGACTATGGGACGTCAAGACAGGTACCTGTAAGACCATGAGTGGTCACACTAGTTCTGTATGATCTGTGGCTATATCCAGTGATTCAGAGTTCATCGTATCGGGAAGTTATGATTAGACGGTGAGACTATGGGACGTCAAGACAGGTACCTGTAAGACCATGAGTGGTCACACTAGTTCTGTATGATCTGTGGCTATATCCAGTGATTCAGAGTTCATCGTATCGGGAAGTAATGATTAGACGGTGAGACTATGGGACGTCAAGACAGGTACCTGTAAGACCATGAGTGGTCACACTAGTTCTGTATGATCTGTGGCTATATCCAGTGATTCAGAGTTCATCGTATCGGGAAGTGGAGATATTACGGTGAGACTATGGGACGTCAAGACAGGTACCTGTAAGACCATGAGTGGTCACACTAGTTCTGTATGATCTGTGGCTATATCCAGTGATTCAGAGTTCATCGTATCGGGAAGTTATGATTAGACGGTGAGACTATGGGACGTCAAGACAGGTACCTGTAAGACCATGAGTGGTCACACTAGTTCTGTATGATCTGTGGCTATATCCAATGATTCAGAGTTCATCGTATCGGGAAGTAATGATTAGACGGTGAGACTATGGGACGTCAAGACAGGTACCTGTAAGACCATGAGTGGTCACACTAGTTATGTATGATCTGTGGCTATATCCAGTGATTCAGAGTTCATCGTATCGGGAAGTAATGATTAGACGGTGAGACTATGGGACGTCAAGACAGGTACCTGTAAGACCATGAGTGGTCACACTAGTTATGTATGATCTGTGGCTATATCCAGTGATTCAGAGTTCATCGTATCGGGAAGTAATGATTAGACGGTGAGACTATGGGACTTCAAGACAGGTACCTGTAAGACCATGAGTGGTCACACTAGTTCTGTATGATCTGTGGCTATATCCAGTGATTCAGAGTTCATCGTATCGGGAAGTTATGATTAGACGGTGAGACTATGGGACGTCAAGACAGGTACCTGTAAGACCATGAGTGGTCACACTAGTTATGTATGATCTGTGGCTATATCCAGTGATTCAGAGTTCATCGTATCGGGAAGTAATGATTAGACGGTGAGACTATGGGACGTCAAGACAGGTACCTGTAAGACCATGAGTGGTCACACTAGTTATGTATGATCTGTGGCTATATCCAGTGATTCAGAGTTCATCGTATCGGGAAGTGGAGATATTACGGTGAGACTATGGGACGTCAAGACAGGTACCTGTAAGACCATGAGTGGTCACACTAGTTCTGTATGATCTGTGGCTATATCCAGTGATTCAGAGTTCATCGTATCGGGAAGTAATGATTAGACGGTGAGACTATGGGACGTCAAGACAGGTACCTGTAAGACCATGAGTGGTCACACTAGTTATGTATGATCTGTGGCTATATCCAGTGATTCAGAGTTCATCGTATCGGGAAGTGGAGATATTACGGTGAGACTATGGGACGTCAAGACAGGTACCTGTAAGACCATGAGTGGTCACACTAGTTATGTATGATCTGTGGCTATATCCAGTGATTCAGAGTTCATCGTATCGGGAAGTAATGATTAGACGGTGAGACTATGGGACTTCAAGACAGGTACCTGTAAGACCATGAGTGGTCACACTAGTTATGTATGATCTGTGGCTATATCCAGTGATTCAGAGTTCATCGTATCGGGAAGTAATGATTAGACGGTGAGACTATGGGACGTCAAGACAGGTACCTGTAAGACCATGAGTGGTCACACTAGTTATGTATGATCTGTGGCTATATCCAGTGATTCAGAGTTCATCGTATCGGGAAGTAATGATTAGACGGTGAGACTATGGGACGTCAAGACAGGTACCTGTAAGACCATGAGTGGTCACACTAGTTCTGTATGATCTGTGGCTATATCCAGTGATTCAGAGTTCATCGTATCGGGAAGTGGAGATATTACGGTGAGACTATGGGACTTCAAGACAGGTACCTGTAAGACCATGAGTGGTCACACTAGTTCTGTATGATCTGTGGCTATATCCAATGATTCAGAGTTCATCGTATCGGGAAGTAATGATTAGACGGTGAGACTATGGGACGTCAAGACAGGTACCTGTAAGACCATGAGTGGTCACACTAGTTCTGTATGATCTGTGGCTATATCCAGTGATTCAGAGTTCATCGTATCGGGAAGTAATGATTAGACGGTGAGACTATGGGACGTCAAGACAGGTACCTGTAAGACCATGAGTGGTCACACTAGTTCTGTATGATCTGTGGCTATATCCAGTGATTCAGAGTTCGTCGTATCGGGAAGTGGAGATATTACGGTGAGACTATGGGACGTCAAGACAGGTACCTGTAAGACGATGAGTGTTCACACTAGTTATGTATGATCTGTGGCTATATCCAGTGATTCAGAGTTCATCGTATCGGGAAGTTATGATTAGACGGTGAGACTATGGGACGTCTAGACAGGTACCTGTAAGACCATGAGTGGTCACACTAGTTCTGTATGATCTGTGGCTATATCCAGTGATTCAGAGTTCATCGTATCGGGAAGTTATGATTAGACGGTGAGACTATGGGACGTCAAGACAGGTACCTGTAAGACCATGAGTGGTCACACTAGTTATGTATGATCTGTGGCTATATCCAGTGATTCAGAGTTCGTCGTATCGGGAAGTAATGATTAGACGGTGAGACTATGGGACGTCAAGACAGGTACCTGTAAGACCATGAGTGGTCACACTAGTTCTGTATGATCTGTGGCTATATCCAGTGATTCAGAGTTCATCGTATCGGGAAGTTATGATTAGACGGTGAGACTATGGGACGTCAAGACAGGTACCTGTAAGACCATGAGTGGTCACACTAGTTCTGTATGATCTGTGGCTATATCCAGTGATTCAGAGTTCATCGTATCGGGAAGTGGAGATATTACGGTGAGACTATGGGACGTCAAGACAGGTACCTGTAAGACCATGAGTGGTCACACTAGTTATGTATGATCTGTGGCTATATCCAGTGATTCAGAGTTCATCGTATCGGGAAGTGGAGATATTACGGTGAGACTATGGGACTTCAAGACAGGTACCTGTAAGACCATGAGTGGTCACACTAGTTATGTATGATCTGTGGCTATATCCAGTGATTCAGAGTTCATCGTATCGGGAAGTAATGATTAGACGGTGAGACTATGGGACTTCAAGACAGGTACCTGTAAGACCATGAGTGGTCACACTAGTTCTGTATGATCTGTGGCTATATCCAGTGATTCAGAGTTCATCGTATCGGGAAGTAATGATTAGACGGTGAGACTATGGGACTTCAAGACAGGTACCTGTAAGACCATGAGTGGTCACACTAGTTCTGTATGATCTGTGGCTATATCCAGTGATTAAGAGTTCATCGTATCGGGAAGTAATGATTAGACGGTGAGACTATGGGACGTCAAGACAGGTACCTGTAAGACCATGAGTGGTCACACTAGTTCTGTATGATCTGTGGCTATATCCAGTGATTCAGAGTTCATCGTATCGGGAAGTTATGATTAGACGGTGAGACTATGGGACTTCAAGACAGGTACCTGTAAGACCATGAGTGGTCACACTAGTTCTGTATGATCTGTGGCTATATCCAGTGATTCAGAGTTCATCGTATCGGGAAGTGGAGATATTACGGTGAGACTATGGGACTTCAAGACATGTACCTGTAAGACCATGAGTGGTCACACTAGTTATGTATGATCTGTGGCTATATCCAGTGATTCAGAGTTCATCGTATCGGGAAGTAATGATTAGACGGTGAGACTATGGGACGTCAAGACAGGTACCTGTAAGACCATGAGTGGTCACACTAGTTCTGTATGATCTGTGGCTATATCCAGTGATTCAGAGTTCATCGTATCGGGAAGTGGAGATATTACGGTGAGACTATGGGACGTCAAGACAGGTACCTGTAAGACCATGAGTGGTCACACTAGTTCTGTATGATCTGTGGCTATATCCAGTGATTCAGAGTTCATCGTATCGGGAAGTAATGATTAGACGGTGAGACTATGGGACGTCAAGACAGGTACCTGTAAGACCATGAGTGGTCACACTAGTTCTGTATGATCTGTGGCTATATCCAGTGATTCAAAGTTCATCGTATCGGGAAGTAATGATTAGACGGTGAGACTATGGGACGTCAAGACAGGTACCTGTAAGACCATGAGTGGTCACACTAGTAATGTATTATCTGTGGCTATATCCAGTGATTAAGAGTTCATCGTATCGGGAAGTAATGATTAGACGGTGAGACTATGGGACGTCAAGACAGGTACCTGTAAGACCATGAGTGGTCACACTAGTTATGTATGATCTGTGGCTATATCCAGTGATTCAGAGTTCATCGTATCGGGAAGTAATGATTAGACGGTGAGACTATGGGACGTCAAGACAGGTACCTGTAAGACCATGAGTGGTCACACTAGTTATGTATGATCTGTGGCTATATCCAGTGATTAAGAGTTCATCGTATCGGGAAGTAATGATTAGACGGTGAGACTATGGGACGTCAAGACAGGTACCTGTAAGACCATGAGTGGTCACACTAGTTATGTATGATCTGTGGCTATATCCAGTGATTCAGAGTTCATCGTATCGGGAAGTGGAGATATTACGGTGAGACTATGTGACGTCAAGACAGGTACCTGTAAGACCATGAGTGGTCACACTAGTTCTGTATGATCTGTGGCTATATCCAGTGATTCAGAGTTCATCGTATCGGGAAGTAATGATTAGACGGTGAGACTATGGGACGTCAAGACAGGTACCTGTAAGACCATGAGTGGTCACACTAGTTATGTATGATCTGTGGCTATATCCAGTGATTCAGAGTTCATCGTATCGGGAAGTGGAGATATTACGGTGAGACTATGGGACGTCAAGACAGGTACCTGTAAGACCATGAGTGGTCACACTAGTTATGTATGATCTGTGGCTATATCCAGTGATTCAGAGTTCATCGTATCGGGAAGTAATGATTAGACGGTGAGACTATGGGACTTCAAGACAGGTACCTGTAAGACCATGAGTGGTCACACTAGTTATGTATGATCTGTGGCTATATCCAGTGATTCAGAGTTCATCGTATCGGGAAGTAATGATTAGACGGTGAGACTATGGGACGTCAAGACAGGTACCTGTAAGACCATGAGTGGTCACACTAGTTCTGTATGATCTGTGGCTATATCCAGTGATTCAGAGTTCATCGTATCGGGAAGTTATGATTAGACGGTGAGACTATGGGACGTCAAGACAGGTACCTGTAAGACCATGAGTGGTCACACTAGTTATGTATGATCTGTGGCTATATCCAGTGATTCAGAGTTCATCGTATCGGGAAGTTATGATTAGACGGTGAGACTATGGGACGTCAAGACAGGTACCTGTAAGACCATGAGTGGTCACACTAGTTCTGTATGATCTGTGGCTATATCCAGTGATTCAGAGTTCATCGTATCGGGAAGTTATGATTAGACGGTGAGACTATGGGACGTCAAGACAGGTACCTGTAAGACCATGAGTGGTCACACTAGTTATGTATGATCTGTGGCTATATCCAGTGATTCAGAGTTCGTCGTATCGGGAAGTAATGATTAGACGGTGAGACTATGGGACGTCAAGACAGGTACCTGTAAGACCATGAGTGGTCACACTAGTTCTGTATGATCTGTGGCTATATCCAATGATTCAGAGTTCATCGTATCGGGAAGTAATGATTAGACGGTGAGACTATGGGACTTCAAGACAGGTACCTGTAAGACCATGAGTGGTCACACTAGTTATGTATGATCTGTGGCTATATCCAGTGATTCAGAGTTCATCGTATCGGGAAGTAATGATTAGACGGTGAGACTATGGGACGTCAAGACAGGTACCTGTAAGACCATGAGTGGTCACACTAGTTCTGTATGATCTGTGGCTATATCCAGTGATTCAGAGTTCATCGTATCGGGAAGTGGAGATATTACGGTGAGACTATGTGACGTCAAGACAGGTACCTGTAAGACCATGAGTGGTCACACTAGTTATGTATGATCTGTGGCTATATCCAGTGATTCAGAGTTCATCGTATCGGGAAGTGGAGATATTACGGTGAGACTATGGGACGTCAAGACAGGTACCTGTAAGACCATGAGTGGTCACACTAGTTATGTATGATCTGTGGCTATATCCAGTGATTCAGAGTTCATCGTATCGGGAAGTAATGATTAGACGGTGAGACTATGGGACGTCAAGACAGGTACCTGTAAGACCATGAGTGGTCACACTAGTAATGTATTATCTGTGGCTATATCCAGTGATTAAGAGTTCATCGTATCGGGAAGTAATGATTAGACGGTGAGACTATGGGACGTCAAGACAGGTACCTGTAAGACCATGAGTGGTCACACTAGTTATGTATGATCTGTGGCTATATCCAGTGATTCAGAGTTCATCGTATCGGGAAGTAATGATTAGACGGTGAGACTATGGGACGTCAAGACAGGTACCTGTAAGACCATGAGTGGTCACACTAGTTATGTATGATCTGTGGCTATATCCAGTGATTAAGAGTTCATCGTATCGGGAAGTAATGATTAGACGGTGAGACTATGGGACGTCAAGACAGGTACCTGTAAGACCATGAGTGGTCACACTAGTTCTGTATGATCTGTGGCTATATCCAGTGATTCAGAGTTCATCGTATCGGGAAGTAATGATTAGACGGTGAGACTATGTGACGTCAAGACAGGTACCTGTAAGACCATGAGTGGTCACACTAGTTCTGTATGATCTGTGGCTATATCCAGTGATTCAGAGTTCATCGTATCGGGAAGTAATGATTAGACGGTGAGACTATGGGACGTCAAGACAGGTACCTGTAAGACCATGAGTGGTCACACTAGTTATGTATGATCTGTGGCTATATCCAGTGATTCAGAGTTCATCGTATCGGGAAGTGGAGATATTACGGTGAGACTATGGGACGTCAAGACAGGTACCTGTAAGACCATGAGTGTTCACACTAGTTATGTATGATCTGTGGCTATATCCAGTGATTCAGAGTTCATCGTATCGGGAAGTAATGATTAGACGGTGAGACTATGGGACTTCAAGACAGGTACCTGTAAGACCATGAGTGGTCACACTAGTTATGTATGATCTGTGGCTATATCCAGTGATTCAGAGTTCATCGTATCGGGAAGTAATGATTAGACGGTGAGACTATGGGACGTCAAGACAGGTACCTGTAAGACCATGAGTGGTCACACTAGTTCTGTATGATCTGTGGCTATATCCAGTGATTCAGAGTTCATCGTATCGGGAAGTAATGATTAGACGGTGAGACTATGGGACGTCAAGACAGGTACCTGTAAGACCATGAGTGGTCACACTAGTTCTGTATGATCTGTGGCTATATCCAGTGATTCAGAGTTCGTCGTATCGGGAAGTGGAGATATTACGGTGAGACTATGGGACGTCAAGACAGGTACCTGTAAGACGATGAGTGGTCACACTAGTTATGTATGATCTGTGGCTATATCCAGTGATTCAGAGTTCATCGTATCGGGAAGTTATGATTAGACGGTGAGACTATGGGACGTCAAGACAGGTACCTGTAAGACCATGAGTGGTCACACTAGTTCTGTATGATCTGTGGCTATATCCAGTGATTCAGAGTTCATCGTATCGGGAAGTAATGATTAGACGGTGAGACTATGGGACGTCAAGACAGGTACCTGTAAGACCATGAGTGGTCACACTAGTTCTGTATGATCTGTGGCTATATCCAGTGATTCAGAGTTCATCGTATCGGGAAGTTATGATTAGACGGTGAGACTATGGGACGTCAAGACAGGTACCTGTAAGACCATGAGTGGTCACACTAGTTATGTATGATCTGTGGCTATATCCAGTGATTCAGAGTTCGTCGTATCGGGAAGTAATGATTAGACGGTGAGACTATGGGACGTCAAGACAGGTACCTGTAAGACCATGAGTGGTCACACTAGTTCTGTATGATCTGTGGCTATATCCAATGATTCAGAGTTCATCGTATCGGGAAGTAATGATTAGACGGTGAGACTATGGGACGTAAAGACAGGTACCTGTAAGACCATGAGTGGTCACACTAGTTCTGTATGATCTGTGGCTATATCCAGTGATTCAGAGTTCATCGTATCGGGAAGTAATGATTAGACGGTGAGACTATGGGACGTCAAGACAGGTACCTGTAAGACCATGAGTGGTCACACTAGTTCTGTATGATCTGTGGCTATATCCAGTGATTCAGAGTTCATCGTATCGGGAAGTAATGATTAGACGGTGAGACTATGGGACGTCAAGACAGGTACCTGTAAGACCATGAGTGGTCACACTAGTTCTGTATATGCTGTGGCTATATCCAGTGATTCAGAGTTCATCGTATCGGGAAGTTATGATTAGACGGTGAGACTATGGGACGTCAAGACAGGTACCTGTAAGACCATGAGTGGTCACACTAGTTATGTATGATCTGTGGCTATATCCAGTGATTCAGAGTTCATCGTATCGGGAAGTAATGATTAGACGGTGAGACTATGGGACTTCAAGACAGGTACCTGTAAGACCATGAGTGGTCACACTAGTTATGTATGATCTGTGGCTATATCCAGTGATTCAGAGTTCATCGTATCGGGAAGTAATGATTAGACGGTGAGACTATGGGACGTCAAGACAGGTACCTGTAAGACCATGAGTGGTCACACTAGTTCTGTATGATCTGTGGCTATATCCAGTGATTCAGAGTTCATCGTATCGGGAAGTTATGATTAGACGGTGAGACTATGGGACGTCAAGACAGGTACCTGTAAGACCATGAGTGGTCACACTAGTTATGTATGATCTGTGGCTATATCCAGTGATTCAGAGTTCATCGTATCGGGAAGTAATGATTAGACGGTGAGACTATGGGACGTCAAGACAGGTACCTGTAAGACCATGAGTGGTCACACTAGTTCTGTATGATCTGTGGCTATATCCAGTGATTCAGAGTTCATCGTATCGGGAAGTTATGATTAGACGGTGAGACTATGGGACGTCAAGACAGGTACCTGTAAGACCATGAGTGGTCACACTAGTTATGTATGATCTGTGGCTATATCCAGTGATTCAGAGTTCGTCGTATCGGGAAGTAATGATTAGACGGTGAGACTATGGGACGTCAAGACAGGTACCTGTAAGACCATGAGTGGTCACACTAGTTCTGTATGATCTGTGGCTATATCCAATGATTCAGAGTTCATCGTATCGGGAAGTAATGATTAGACGGTGAGACTATGGGACTTCAAGACAGGTACCTGTAAGACCATGAGTGGTCACACTAGTTATGTATGATCTGTGGCTATATCCAGTGATTCAGAGTTCATCGTATCGGGAAGTAATGATTAGACGGTGAGACTATGGGACGTCAAGACAGGTACCTGTAAGACCATGAGTGGTCACACTAGTTCTGTATGATCTGTGGCTATATCCAGTGATTCAGAGTTCATCGTATCGGGAAGTGGAGATATTACGGTGAGACTATGTGACGTCAAGACAGGTACCTGTAAGACCATGAGTGGTCACACTAGTTATGTATGATCTGTGGCTATATCCAGTGATTCAGAGTTCATCGTATCGGGAAGTGGAGATATTACGGTGAGACTATGGGACGTCAAGACAGGTACCTGTAAGACCATGAGTGGTCACACTAGTTATGTATGATCTGTGGCTATATCCAGTGATTCAGAGTTCATCGTATCGGGAAGTAATGATTAGACGGTGAGACTATGGGACGTCAAGACAGGTACCTGTAAGACCATGAGTGGTCACACTAGTAATGTATTATCTGTGGCTATATCCAGTGATTAAGAGTTCATCGTATCGGGAAGTAATGATTAGACGGTGAGACTATGGGACGTCAAGACAGGTACCTGTAAGACCATGAGTGGTCACACTAGTTATGTATGATCTGTGGCTATATCCAGTGATTCAGAGTTCATCGTATCGGGAAGTAATGATTAGACGGTGAGACTATGGGACGTCAAGACAGGTACCTGTAAGACCATGAGTGGTCACACTAGTTATGTATGATCTGTGGCTATATCCAGTGATTAAGAGTTCATCGTATCGGGAAGTAATGATTAGACGGTGAGACTATGGGACGTCAAGACAGGTACCTGTAAGACCATGAGTGGTCACACTAGTTCTGTATGATCTGTGGCTATATCCAGTGATTCAGAGTTCATCGTATCGGGAAGTAATGATTAGACGGTGAGACTATGTGACGTCAAGACAGGTACCTGTAAGACCATGAGTGGTCACACTAGTTCTGTATGATCTGTGGCTATATCCAGTGATTCAGAGTTCATCGTATCGGGAAGTTATGATTAGACGGTGAGACTATGGGACGTCAAGACAGGTACCTGTAAGACCATGAGTGGTCACACTAGTTATGTATGATCTGTGGCTATATCCAGTGATTCAGAGTTCGTCGTATCGGGAAGTAATGATTAGACGGTGAGACTATGGGACGTCAAGACAGGTACCTGTAAGACCATGAGTGGTCACACTAGTTCTGTATGATCTGTGGCTATATCCAATGATTCAGAGTTCATCGTATCGGGAAGTAATGATTAGACGGTGAGACTATGGGACGTAAAGACAGGTACCTGTAAGACCATGAGTGGTCACACTAGTTCTGTATGATCTGTGGCTATATCCAGTGATTCAGAGTTCATCGTATCGGGAAGTAATGATTAGACGGTGAGACTATGGGACGTCAAGACAGGTACCTGTAAGACCATGAGTGGTCACACTAGTTATGTATGATCTGTGGCTATATCCAGTGATTCAGAGTTCATCGTATCGGGAAGTAATGATTAGACGGTGAGACTATGGGACGTCAAGACAGGTACCTGTAAGACCATGAGTGGTCACACTAGTTCTGTATATGCTGTGGCTATATCCAGTGATTCAGAGTTCATCGTATCGGGAAGTTATGATTAGACGGTGAGACTATGGGACGTCAAGACAGGTACCTGTAAGACGATGAGTGGTCACACTAGTTATGTATGATCTGTGGCTATATCCAGTGATTCAGAGTTCATCGTATCGGGAAGTTATGATTAGACGGTGAGACTATGGGACGTCAAGACAGGTACCTGTAAGACCATGAGTGGTCACACTAGTTCTGTATGATCTGTGGCTATATCCAGTGATTCAGAGTTCATCGTATCGGGAAGTTATGATTAGACGGTGAGACTATGGGACGTCAAGACAGGTACCTGTAAGACCATGAGTGGTCACACTAGTTATGTATGATCTGTGGCTATATCCAGTGATTCAGAGTTCGTCGTATCGGGAAGTAATGATTAGACGGTGAGACTATGGGACGTCAAGACAGGTACCTGTAAGACCATGAGTGGTCACACTAGTTCTGTATGATCTGTGGCTATATCCAATGATTCAGAGTTCATCGTATCGGGAAGTAATGATTAGACGGTGAGACTATGGGACGTAAAGACAGGTACCTGTAAGACCATGAGTGGTCACACTAGTTCTGTATGATCTGTGGCTATATCCAGTGATTCAGAGTTCATCGTATCGGGAAGTAATGATTAGACGGTGAGACTATGGGACGTCAAGACAGGTACCTGTAAGACCATGAGTGGTCACACTAGTTATGTATGATCTGTGGCTATATCCAGTGATTCAGAGTTCATCGTATCGGGAAGTAATGATTAGACGGTGAGACTATGGGACGTCAAGACAGGTACCTGTAAGACCATGAGTGGTCACACTAGTTCTGTATGATCTGTGGCTATATCCAGTGATTCAGAGTTCATCGTATCGGGAAGTAATGATTAGACGGTGAGACTATGGGACGTCAAGACAGGTACCTGTAAGACCATGAGTGGTCACACTAGTTCTGTATGATCTGTGGCTATATCCAGTGATTCAGAGTTCGTCGTATCGGGAAGTGGAGATATTACGGTGAGACTATGGGACGTCAAGACAGGTACCTGTAAGACGATGAGTGGTCACACTAGTTATGTATGATCTGTGGCTATATCCAGTGATTCAGAGTTCATCGTATCGGGAAGTGGAGATATTACGGTGAGACTATGTGACGTCAAGACAGGTACCTGTAAGACCATGAGTGGTCACACTAGTTATGTATGATCTGTGGCTATATCCAGTGATTCAGAGTTCATCGTATCGGGAAGTGGAGATATTACGGTGAGACTATGGGACGTCAAGACAGGTACCTGTAAGACCATGAGTGGTCACACTAGTTATGTATGATCTGTGGCTATATCCAGTGATTCAGAGTTCATCGTATCGGGAAGTAATGATTAGACGGTGAGACTATGGGACGTCAAGACAGGTACCTGTAAGACCATGAGTGGTCACACTAGTAATGTATTATCTGTGGCTATATCCAGTGATTAAGAGTTCATCGTATCGGGAAGTAATGATTAGACGGTGAGACTATGGGACGTCAAGACAGGTACCTGTAAGACCATGAGTGGTCACACTAGTTATGTATGATCTGTGGCTATATCCAGTGATTCAGAGTTCATCGTATCGGGAAGTAATGATTAGACGGTGAGACTATGGGACGTCAAGACAGGTACCTGTAAGACCATGAGTGGTCACACTAGTTATGTATGATCTGTGGCTATATCCAGTGATTAAGAGTTCATCGTATCGGGAAGTAATGATTAGACGGTGAGACTATGGGACGTCAAGACAGGTACCTGTAAGACCATGAGTGGTCACACTAGTTCTGTATGATCTGTGGCTATATCCAGTGATTCAGAGTTCATCGTATCGGGAAGTAATGATTAGACGGTGAGACTATGTGACGTCAAGACAGGTACCTGTAAGACCATGAGTGGTCACACTAGTTCTGTATGATCTGTGGCTATATCCAGTGATTCAGAGTTCATCGTATCGGGAAGTTATGATTAGACGGTGAGACTATGGGACGTCAAGACAGGTACCTGTAAGACCATGAGTGGTCACACTAGTTATGTATGATCTGTGGCTATATCCAGTGATTCAGAGTTCGTCGTATCGGGAAGTAATGATTAGACGGTGAGACTATGGGACGTCAAGACAGGTACCTGTAAGACCATGAGTGGTCACACTAGTTCTGTATGATCTGTGGCTATATCCAATGATTCAGAGTTCATCGTATCGGGAAGTAATGATTAGACGGTGAGACTATGGGACGTAAAGACAGGTACCTGTAAGACCATGAGTGGTCACACTAGTTCTGTATGATCTGTGGCTATATCCAGTGATTCAGAGTTCATCGTATCGGGAAGTAATGATTAGACGGTGAGACTATGGGACGTCAAGACAGGTACCTGTAAGACCATGAGTGGTCACACTAGTTATGTATGATCTGTGGCTATATCCAGTGATTCAGAGTTCATCGTATCGGGAAGTAATGATTAGACGGTGAGACTATGGGACGTCAAGACAGGTACCTGTAAGACCATGAGTGGTCACACTAGTTCTGTATATGCTGTGGCTATATCCAGTGATTCAGAGTTCATCGTATCGGGAAGTTATGATTAGACGGTGAGACTATGGGACGTCAAGACAGGTACCTGTAAGACGATGAGTGGTCACACTAGTTATGTATGATCTGTGGCTATATCCAGTGATTCAGAGTTCATCGTATCGGGAAGTTATGATTAGACGGTGAGACTATGGGACGTCAAGACAGGTACCTGTAAGACCATGAGTGGTCACACTAGTTCTGTATGATCTGTGGCTATATCCAGTGATTCAGAGTTCATCGTATCGGGAAGTTATGATTAGACGGTGAGACTATGGGACGTCAAGACAGGTACCTGTAAGACCATGAGTGGTCACACTAGTTCTGTATGATCTGTGGCTATATCCAGTGATTCAGAGTTCATCGTATCGGGAAGTAATGATTAGACGGTGAGACTATGGGACTTCAAGACAGGTACCTGTAAGACCATGAGTGGTCACACTAGTTATGTATGATCTGTGGCTATATCCAATGATTCAGAGTTCATCGTATCGGGAAGTAATGATTAGACGGTGAGACTATGGGACGTCAAGACAGGTACCTGTAAGACCATGAGTGGTCACACTAGTTATGTATGATCTGTGGCTATATCCAGTCATTCAGAGTTCATCGTATCGGGAAGTAATGATTAGACGGTGAGACTATGGGACGTCAAGACAGGTACCTGTAAGACCATGAGTGGTCACACTAGTTATGTATGATCTGTGGCTATATCCAGTGATTCAGAGTTCATCGTATCGGGAAGTTATGATTAGACGGTGAGACTATGGGACGTCAAGACAGGTACCTGTAAGACCATGAGTGGTCACACTAGTTATGTATGATCTGTGGCTATATCCAGTGATTCAGAGTTCATCGTATCGGGAAGTAATGATTAGACGGTGAGACTATGGGACGTCAAGACAGGTACCTGTAAGACCATGAGTGGTCGCACTAGTTATGTATGATCTGTGGCTATATCCAGTTATTCTTGCCACTTGAAGAGTTTTCAATAAGTCCTTTAATTTTTTATTTATAGTAATGTTTATTTTTAATGATAATATAAGGAATATGAGAATGGAAATAGAATTGGTATAAACTCCTAATAATCTATTAGTCTTAGTAGTGCTGTTAATGACATTGAACTAATTATGTGAAAGTAAAGTTACTTTCTCATTAATTCCTACTCACATAAGTAAATCTGGCTTTCTATATATATTAAGGAATCGGATATTAAAAATATGATATATGCTTAGTAGAAGCTCCGGTTCAATAATATTATTATTCCAACTAAAGAGAAGGCATTATTTATGCATTATTGATCTCTCTAGTCTTAATAGAAATAGTTTACTAAGGAAACTTTTTTTCGTTCTTGACATCAATTTTCTAATGCAATGAACAATAAATTACAAGTGCTTCTGTCTATTTTTCAGCAGTGATTTCTATCTTAAAGAAGCTTATGCTGACTCTTGATTTTTAAAATTCTCTTTTTTTATAAATTTAATCATCAAACTCATGTCTTCTTCTATTTGAAGCTCTTACATATTAAATCTCTTATTTAAGGGTAAAAAGTTTATACATAGAACCCTATTATTGTATTTATCTTCGTCTGATTTGTAAAATGCTAGCTGAATTTATTAGTAACTAGAATAGCAAAAAGCAGAACTGGAATATCTTTGAGGAGATAAATAAATAAGCAAATAAGCTGCTCAAGGAGATTAACTACAAACCGCAAGCTATTGAATTAATAAAAATATCTAGGAAAATATTTTGATCCAAGGGTTATTTTTCATTAATTGTATCATAAAATGCACAATCCGGGAATCGAACCCGGGTCGCATGAATGGGAATCATGCATTCTACCACTAAACCAATTGTGCTTATAAAGTATAGCTAATGAGTTAAATAAATATTTCATAAAGAATTAATCTCACACCGTCTATTAACTAGCCTAAGTTTTAAAATTAAAAAAGTATATAAAGGCTAAAAAGAAGTATAGGCAAGTGAAAATGACCAAAAAATATAATGAAAGAACAAAGAAAAAAAATTAATTTCTATACTAAAAAAAAGTAAGAAAATAGTTCATTAATGGGAACTAAAATAGTTAAAAGAGCATTAATTAAACTTGTCATGAAAAGCTAAAAATTTAAATTAAATTGAATAAATAAATAAAGAAATATAGAGATGCTTTTAAGTTCGAATTCTTTAACATGAGCAACTTTAATTTAATATTTAATTCTTTAATATGATAAAGATAAAGATAAATTAAAAAGTAATAAAATTCAATAAGCAATAGCTATCAATGATGGATATATTTTATCAAAAAAAAATTAAGAATTTTAATTGTTTTAGCGATTTAGAAAATAGAGATTAATTAAGAAATAAAAAAGAAGAAAAAGAAATGAAATTTATCTTTCAAATAGTTTATATAAATTTTTAACTCTAATTTCACTCAAATGATAAATATAATAATTTAAGATTTAGATTCATAATTTTATAAAAAGAGACAGGGAAAAATAGGATGATAAAAATTTATATTAGAAATTAAATTTAAAATTAATTTTAAAAATTGAAAAAATTATTTATGAATGAAAATCCAAAAAAAAGATAAAGAAAAAGAAAATATCTTGGAAGTAAAAAAATTAAATTTCACTTATTAAATAATTTTTAAAAGTTACTTTTTATCTTTATATTTATTTTATTTTTGGGCTAAACAATTTGTAGAATATCGCACCTAAAATATAAAATTCCTAAAACTTCATTTAAAAAAAAGAAAAGGAATATTTTTAATTATATAAGTATATTATTTTTTAAATCAAATTAAAAGTTTTTTTCAATTTTCTTTCCATAAAACTTTACTTTCCAATGTATCTAAATTCATCTAAATTACAAATTTATTTTCCTTATTTTGTACAAAAGCGTATACGAAATTTACCACTTTCTTGTATGTTTAGACAAACTAAACTTTTTCTCCAATGCTAAATTCTTATCACTGTTATCCATCTTATTTATAAGCTTTGTCCGTTTCAAAATTAAGTTCGTTTTATAATTAAGTGAGGCCACCAAAGATAAATATTTATGATGTTTTTATTATTAAAGCATTTGATAAATTTAGGGGCATAAAAATGTTATCCTATTATCATTTATCGCTATAAATATCATAGCTGAAAACTAAATTTGTTGTCCTTCCATTTGCATTAATTCCACCGAAAGAGTAAATTTTATTTTCTTGCTCATTTGCAACTAAAGAGAGACCATAGACTTATATGGGAAGCTAATTTGCATTTTATCATTTTTTTGTATCATTAAAATCCATCCATTCTACTGTATTTAAAACCTCGAAGTTATCAGATTTTCCTCCTGCTACAAAAAGTTTACTCTGACATATACAAATCCCAGAACTACCTCTTCCTTATATCAAATCACCTAACTATATAATAGAACTTTCAGTAAAGAAATAAGACTGTTTAATACCTAATTCTCTTTAATAATCAATTCCGCCAACAATAAAAAGATTCTTACAATATTCTATACAAACTGCCTCACGAAAGAATGCTATTGATGTCTCTATTTCTTGTATTTTTTTATTCTTGATATCAAATTTTTTAATCTTGTTAGAGTTGCTTTAAATTGCAAAAATACATTCAACTTTTTCTTTAAAATCTTTCTATTGATTTTTACTTTTAGGAAATAAATTTTAATTCATAGATTAAAAAAGAATCTCCTAGCAAATATTTAATTCATTTTCTTCTATCTGTCCCATTTTTTCATATTAGTTTGTTAGTTGCAACTTGGGCTCTATTTCATCTTCTATTTCTTAGAGTACTTAGTTTAATTAATTCTATCATGATTCCGCAAGCAAGATATTATTCTGTTCTTCATCTTAGATTCAATAGTCATTAAGTTGCTTATCATTTAAATTTCCTGGGTAATTTATACTGAAATCTATTATCTCTTCATATCTAAGTCCTGGATTTTGCTTTTCTTCTTCACGCTGATTTTTTCTATTTTAAGTCTTATGGAATTCTTATTCTTTCTATTACAGAACTTATTGGCTTTTATTCTTGATAAACCTTTCAACTTCTTATAAAGCTTCAACTAGAAAGTCATTAGCTACCTTTTAGATATCATCCTCAGTGGATATCAAAGTATTCACATATTTTTATATTCCAATCAAGCTCAAATTTAGCTTTTTTTCCTTTTGTTTTTTAAATTGTTCAAGTATTTTTAGATTCTAAGATTAAATATCTGGACTAAACATTGAAAATGAACTGCATATTTTGCACTTATAAGTAACTCAATTCTTATGCTATTCAAAGACACATTTTTTGCAAATATTATGATTGCAACTCAGTTATAGAGGAAGATGATTATCATCATCGAATGCCGTTGAACAGTTCTAGCACTAGACTTCTTACATTTAAAAGGCTTTATAAAATTAAATCATCTTAGTTTTTACTAAATAGTAGTACTATAATTTTAGATAAGTGCTTAGATTAAAATAACTTAAGACTGTTTAGTTCTTTTAAATTTGAAATGCTTATAAACTTTAATGCTTAGTTATAAAAGGAAAATTATTAGAATTTTATAGAGATTTAAAATGAATGGAGTGGTATGAGGTTAATGAGATATTAAAATCAAACTGTGTAAAGGTTCTCTGGCTCTCATTTTTTATATCTTGTTTGCTTCTAGATTGATTACTTTTGGTTTTCCATTATTCAATCAGTAGGATATATAGCGAGACGTTAACATCTTCTTATAAGAGTACATTTAGTAGTTTAATCTTTGTTTTGATCTTCATAATTTTGTTCTTTTTCATTTTTATAACTCCAAAACAGCTTTCAATTAACTATAAAACTAGTCTTGACTATAGATATAGTATTTGCTTAAGGAATTTAAATTTTTAAAAATTCAGTTGTTTTTCTTTTATTCCATCCATTTCATCTTGTGGTTATTTTTTTAAATCCTTCACTTTCTTTTTTAGTTATATTTACTTATTTTTCCTATATTATAATTTCTTTTTGTGGATTATCTTTTAGCTTTAATTACTGAGGATAACTTTTCATTTATCAATTTCAGTAAGTTAAAGAAATCAATTTAGATGTTCCATTGGACTTGAAGATCTCTTACCTAATTATCAGCTTTTCTTTAAAATTATAGATATTACTCATAAACCTAAAATTCTCTTTTTTAATAAACTATCTCTCTTTTTAAATTCGCATTCAATACTGTTACTTCTCCAACGCTAATCTGTTCTTCAGTCTTCTATATATCTCACATGTTTATTTGCATGGAAGCTTTCTCTAATCTTTGGAACTGGAAAGCCATTAATTTTGTTTTTTAATATTTTTCTTTTCCTCGATTTCTTCTTTTAATTCAAAACTCGATTACAATTCTTTTTAGGAGGAGTATAGTTTATAAAGCAACAGTATTGAATAAAAATACTTGCTATCCTTTTATATTAAGGTAACTTAATGATAGTTATATCACTTAATTATGCAATCAGCAATCTATTTTATCCTATTATCTTAAATCATTCTTTTGATTTCATCCATATAGACTGGATCTAGATTTTACTTACCGAATTAGATTATAAAAATGGAGCTCATTGAAGTAAAATTCATGCTATCTAATTAGGCAGGAAAATTTCCTTTCTGCTAGTACTTTCATCGCTATCATCGACTAAAACCTTAAGAAATATTAGCTTTCTAAGCTTTTCAACTTGTTCTAGCTTCTCATTTTTATAGAGGTTGGATTACTTAATCTTTTATATATAATTAGAGGAGAATAAAAAATGGAGGATTTCACTTATAAACCTCACAGAAAAAGACTAAATATAATCAGAATGATATCAATAAATGGAGCGATAAAATCTCTTAAGTATGTAAGAAGAAAATTAATAATTAGCATTGTGATTACAAGATCTTAGGGAGCTTATTCCGAGCATAATCTCTGATATTATTTTAATAGAACAAGAGAGCTGAAAAAATAAAAAATGAGTTATATAATCATATTTATATGAAAGAAATTAATATGCGATTTGAACAATGGCAATAAAAGGTGGGTCGGTTGGTCGAAATCAGAGAAAGCTTATCTTGAAAAGTTTATCCCATAATGATTCTATGGATGTTTAGTCGGAATTACAGTAAGCATAGAAACAAGAAAAACAAGAAAACCTTATTGCTGTTATTTTAAAAATCATGGACATTTCGTAAGATTCTACTGGAGCTTTAAAATATACAAAAGATTGAAAAAATGAGAAGATCTGAAGTAAAATAAGTAAGCTGTTTGTGATTGAAAAAAATTTGCCTTAGAAATTTGAAGAAATCTAAATAAGCTTATATTTATAAATATTTGACAATAATCTGAATATCAATTAAATGACTTTATTTGAGATAGGAGAAAAGAACATGGTAGATAATTTATAATGTAACACAAAACGTAGGAAAGCAAAGCAGAGTTTTATTAGATTATATGAAAAATTTGATATCAGTACTTCTTTACCCTCTATTTCTGATTTGCTTGTGGAATCATAAAAAACTCGAAATTTGCCAATCTTCTCGTCATCTTTTTTCTTTAAATTTCTATTTATTCAATTACTCGATTAGCCACACTATCTCTCTTAGCTACTTCAGTTATCTATGAAATTTCCTCAATTCAAATGGATTAATATTAACGCTTTTGTTTCTTTTGCTAAGATTTTTTTTCTAATAAGTTACTTCCATAAATAAGTCATTTCATAATTAGATTGCTTAATGAAATCATTAGTTATCTTATTCTTTCTGAAATACAGATATATGAATGGAAGGCTTCAAATCAGGCTTCTACACAACCTCCAAGAAGGACAAGAAACCAGAAGCCACTCTCAGACAGTCTTCTTTTATTTAACCTAACCTTTTTCTTAATAATCCGGAATGCAGACCAAAGAAGTACAGAAGCAATCTAAGAAAGTCACACATGCAAAATTTTCAACCAGTCAATCTGAAAATTGAACAAATAGAATCTAAATTCAATCAATTAGAGGAATTGACTGAAAGCTTATTTATAAAATATAAAACAACAAATGATTCCATAGATGTGGAGCTAAATTCTAAAGCAGCAAAAATTCGGATAGTAAAGAATAGAAAGTAATGGTGTATTGCAGGAAATATGGCTACATTTTAAGCTATTGCTGAAAATTCTAATAAAATAAAAATTTTTAAGCTTTAAGTTATGAAAATCCACAAGTAATCTATATTACACTACAGAAGGTTTATTATACAGAAAAAAGATATATATAGGAAATTAATTCTTGAAGGACTTCGTATTTGCTCAATAAATAAGAAATTTGAATATTTTTGGAATCGAACTCGATTGAAGCAAGATGCCTTTAATTAAAAAGGGTGAACGGAGTACTGCAAGAAATGTATTCTAAGAAGAAAACTCAGAAGAAGATTGGAAATGGAATAATACTTAAGACAATTTTAAATTTTAAACTTTCTGATTTGTGGCCAACCAAATTAAGGAGGCGTTACGTTAATAAATTATTCTATGTTATAAGAAAAATCATAATTAATAAGTTTTATTATATATAGATAAGTAGGAAGAATCAATCCTTTAATTGACATTGACTTAAGATTTGGTACTAGTTAGTACCCACGGACGAAAAACTGAACAAGAATCTTGGTAGAAAGCAAAGACTAAAGAGGCGTCAAGTAAATTTCTTGATGAAAGATGCCAGATACTAAGATCTCTTAGGGACATTCCAATAACTGCTCTATCGAAGACATTCTCACAAAAGAAAAGTAGCACTTTAGAAGACTTTAGCAAAGAATTTTTAACTTTAAAAATCTTTATTAAAGAGCTGTGCACCATTGAGGTGATACGCGCTCTCTAATCTTATTTATTTATTTATTAAAAAATGGCACCTAAGAAATAACAGACTTCATAAAAAATCAAATAATTAACCAGACCTTTCTAACAACTTCTATTTGTTAAATAGAAACTAACAAAAGAAGTCTAAGACCTTATATAAATAACCTAATCTCTTATGTTAGCAATTAACAAAATTATAAATGAATAGAATCCTAAGTAACAATGTAACTAATAGATATTTTCTTAAGAAAAAGAAAGATAGATTACTCAAATCGAAAGGAATTTAAGATAAAATTTTGACCAGAGGATCAATTAACTGGAAAAAATCAAATTTAACTAACTATCAAATCCAGAATCAAGAGAAGAACAGAATCTGTCTTTTGGCTTCTCTTATTAGAAAATAGAAAAGATGCTGATGCTGCAAAAGATAAGAACATAAGATAAAACAATGTTATAGAGTCAAGGGAAAATAATATTGTGAAACAAAAAGAGGAATTTAAAACCTATTTAAGATTTTTTGATTTTCAAAAGGAAAACTGTATTAGAAAAAATGATTTTAACCTAATTAGAAGCTCCAAAGATTACAGAAGCACTGAGATGATTTGAGACATTATTATCAGGATTTGACTTCTAAGCATTAGCAAGAGAAGAAAAGAAAAGAAGCATTTTATAAGAATCAACGGTCCGAAAAGCAAGATGAATACGACATCGAAGATTTCTGATAAGAAAAGATTTTTAAAAACTCTAATATGTATTAAACCAAATAAAGGTGATACCACAATAATAAATTATGCTATTTTTTATGATATGCCAAGATAAAAATGGATTAAACACTTCTTAAATAAATAGACAGACAGCCTTAATCATGAATTATGAAAAGAACATAGAAAAACAATTCTTGGAGATTAAAATCCTAAAATTTCAAATTTCGGAATTAAATAAAAAATTAGAACTTTATTATAAACCAATATGAAGATCCAACAAGAAAATAGCTAATTAAAAAGAAAATTAGCAGCAAATAGGAATACAAGAGGTAAAATTTCAATTAAAGTAAATAGAAGATAAACTCAACTAGTTTATCATACCTTAATAATAAAATAATCCAGAAAAACCAAAAAAATGGAAACTCCATAGATATTGAGAATGATTATAAACTTTATTACATCTATAAGCAGAGAAAAATAATAAAATGCTGATTCTGCAAGAAGAGAGGACACCTAGTGAATTAATTTTAACATTTAGAGATTGAGTAAAAAATAGAAGAAGACATTTTTAAAGAAAATTTTATCAAATATATTGCACGTTAAAAGGTTAAATTTATAGAAGGAAATACTATCATGAAATGTAATTACATAAATCAATAACGGAAGCAACCAATAAAATAAAGAGGTGCATATTAAAAGGATCTACAGTATATTTAGAACTATAAGAAAAAGAAAAAGAATGATATCTGATTAAGATAAAGAGGAGAAAAATAGAAAAGAAGAAAATATGAACAAAAAGACCAGTTGAAGTAAATAATTACTAGACTTTTATTAAGAATAAAATTCAGTTTCTTTTATTTATCGTGGTGAACCTAATAAAGGTGAACCCACGTTAATTTAATTTAATTTATTAATTTTACTTTTAATTATGTTTTTCTTTATTTTTGTAAATTTATTTAAGATAATTATAACTTAAGAAATTTAGAAATTACTTATTAATATTAATTTTTTTAATTTTTATTATAAATTTATCTTAATGTAAAATTAATTTCATTTCATTTTGGAATTTTCTTGAGTATTTCTGCTTCCAAAGTAATTGTATTAACTTTAATGATATGATAATATTCCTTTTAGCTAGATTATCACATGAAAGCATAAGCAAACTTGTTTTTTACTTTTACTTAAGTGTCGCAAATACATTCTATTGGAATTGTACCCTGCTTTCAGTTATTATCTTCTCGTTTAAATATTTTATTTTATTGAGTTTTTTAAGAATTACCTCCAAATATTAGAAGAGGATCTAAATTTACTGCAGGAAGACAAATTTCCTAAGGAAGATTAAAATTAAGCTAAATTCATTTATCTTCTATAATATTGTATTTTAGAATTTCATTTCTATATATTTAACCTTTTTTTCCTCCAAATAAATAAATATGATTTTCTTACTAGTCTGTCACAAGGTTAATATCATAAGTATCATATGGTAATTTTGAAAGATATTTTCATTCTTTTCTATTATCTAAACTTAAATTTTCTACTGAATTTAAAGAAAATTTTGTCTTCCCAAGTCCTCCGACAGCAAAAATAGTTCCTTTTGCTGCTGCCAATCCTAAAGCATATCTACCATCATTCATATCTGGTAACTATTAGCAATTTCCATTATATTCAATCTACCAGCTTGTTCTAAATATTTCATTAAGGGACTTTCCCCCTACTAAATATAGTTTATTTTCATATTCAACACTCTTGAAGTTAATAGATTTCTGCTGCTATAATTTTATTTAAAAATATTCTTAATTTTCTATATTAAATAAATGAATACCATTCCCATCTGTCTTAAATCGATGGATATAATTTTACTGCATTTTATTAACTCTATTTTAAGTTACTTAAGCTTATAATGCATTAGTCAAATTATAGGCATTCTAAGGTGAATTAATTTAAAAGTTTTTTAGTTTTTCTTAAGTACTTTTAATTTCTGAGTTAAAATGTGTTTAAAAGCATTGATTAAGTTAACCAAGTAGCTCTTATTTCTATAAAATAAATTTCTAGATCTATTAATCTCCACGCATTTAAAGTGTCTTTAAATATTCTAATTTGTAATTTCCTTCAAAAAAGTTAGGCTAAACATTAAGTTTCTATTTTTTGCTTTCTTTGTACTTTTCCATCGTAAATATTCTATTATTTAAATCTTCTAAAAATTGCTAAATTTCAATATAAATTTGTTTAGTTTATGCGAAGTATATTTAATTCAGAAGTGATAAAACTTTTTGAACAATGGAGAATTGTTGAAAAACTAATTTTTTTCTTATTTCCTTAAGACTATTTATTTAAAATTTGAGAAGCTTTATTTCCTAACTTATTTATAAATCTAAATTTTCGCTAATTTTAATTTAATTTATCATCTATTCATTTTTTTAAAGCTTGGCTGGATGAACATGTTATATCGAATCACAAGCAGTACATTTGTACTAATTCTGCTTTCTAAATTCATTTATTAAGCAGATTTAGCACATTGAATGCTAGCAAGGTAATAAAAATGGAATAGTTAATTGAGATCGAATTCGTTTAGACATAAAAGACATTAACTACTCTGTTACATTTTTATTTTGTCAAAAAAACTAGTGATAAATAGTTATCTTTCATTGAAATTTAAAATATCTAATAAAAATTATGAAAATATATTTTTTTAATTCTCAATTCTTGTTTCATATTTTCACTTTTGGTATTCAGTTCAGTTCAGTTGAATGAACTAGTTTGCAAATGGATGAAGAGTTTTAAGAATTAAACTATAAATAATTAAAAATTGTGACTGGAGTAGTGCAAATGGAGATTGAAACAAAACCGAAGAACCTAAGTAGGAAATTTCAAGCTATATAGAGGGATTCTCGTAGCATTTTATTTAAAATGCAGGAAATACAAGATATGGAAATTGATTCCAGATAGAAGATTATGGGCTCAAGTGACCAAATTATATCTTAACAAATGGAAATGATACAAAAAAAGCAAAATTGAAAGGAAGATAAGATTTAGTTTAGGAAGCATAGTTACGCGAGTTCTATATCTCGAAAAAATGCAAACACAAATTTTTATGCCAAAAAAATTTTTTTGCTAGTTAGTCCCTAAAGAGGTAAAATCCCTGAAATTAGCACAATTTTAGTTAAATTAATTAATAAGTATAATATCATGGATGTTGGGCTCTAGTCAGTCGAGTAAGGAATCTGGTGCAGTTTTGACTGCATTACAATTACTCTTGAAATAGATGCCATCGCAAATAAGTAAGAACGTATCCTAATGTGATAAGCCTTATTTATGAGAGGGCCTTCTCTATCGGTATGAGAATCTGACTAGGAAGCACTGAAGTCCAAATCTCAGAGTTTTCACCGTCTCTACAAGTTGTTAATCTGAGTCGAAATTGGAAAAAGGCTAAAGACATGACTGAGATCAAAAATAATTTTTTATTTAGAATAATTTAACTCAACTGAGTTATTTGGTTCAAGAATCAGATTATCCTCCAACCTCTTCTAACTCCTACCTTCGGATTGACTCTCAAGAAATTAGAGTAAGTAGGTAATAATTTTGATTTCAAAATAGGAAAAAAGAAAAAATAAAAATAAAGAGCTAGGTAAAGCTAGAACATTACTAGACTTTTATTAAGAGTGAAATTCGATTTGTTTTATTAATAGTGGTGAACCTAATAAAGATGGAAACACTTAATTAAATAATTAACTAATTATCATTATTTATTTATTTTAGAAGTTAATTTATATTGACTAAACTAAGTGAGAATAATTTTTAAATAATTAAAATCTAAGTATCATTTTTTTATAGATGTATTAGCAAATTTACAAAAAGGGAAAATTTTGTAATGTAGAATAAAATTCTCTAGTATTTAATAGCTTTTAAGACTAGATTGTTGAAATAAAATAAAATAAAATAGTTTGATGACTGAGATTGTAAAATAATTAAATTGTATAGATAAATTACTTTATTAAGAAAATTAAAAATAAAAACGACAAATATATTTTCAAATGTAGTTTTTGTTTCTAATACATTCTTGAAAATGTAACTAATGTTTAATATTTAAAATTAGGATAAAATAGCTTTGAAATTTAAAATTATATTATAATTTTTTTATAAAGAATTACTCATGAAAGGAAACAGTAAGCGTAGCAAAAGAAAAATAGACAACTATAACAAAGGAAAATTAGAGAGGGACTATTCATGAACTAGCTTGGAAATTTTTATAGGAAGAAACTTTTGCTGAACGGAAGATATAGTTAGAGACAACAAGAACAAGTGGGTGGGAGAGGAATAGAGACTTATAAACCATTTTTTAATCCCGGAGCAATCTAAAACCAGCATGAAGAGGTGAAAATCCTTGAAAAATGTCAAAATTAACTATCTTAATAATAATAATAAAATGCCTCATAGATATATGATAACTCTATCTTAAGCTCCTATTAATGAATCATCCTCCAATATCTTTAAAATGTGTAAAATTAAAAGGGCATACTTTAAAGTCTTGTGCAAGAACTTGAAGGAAAATTCTTGTATCTTATTTGAAGCACTTTAGTACTAAAAAACGAAAATCCAAAATAAGCTAATTTCAGATTTTAACAGATAGAAACCAAATTTAACTAATTAGTTAAGTTAACTAAAAGCTTATTCCTTAAAAATATATCATTGAACGATCCTATGAATATGGAACTGGATATTCAGCCAGTAAAAATTCCTTAACTAGAGAGAAATAAATAATGGTGCTATTAAAGGAAATATGACACATTTTAAAATAATACTGAAGTTTCTAACAAAATAAGAACTAGAAAGTCATAAGATATGGTAATCAATAAATAATCTATACTGTACTCCAGAAAAATTAATATATAGAAAAAGAGGCATAAAGAAGTTAAATTTCTAAAGACATTGCATTTGAACAATAAAGAAGAAACCAAAAAATACTTGAAATGAAAAGCGATTGAAGCAAGATATTGGCAATTAAAAAGGTTTAACATAGTACGGCTAAATATGTACTTAAGAAGATGATCCAGACGAAAATTAGAAATATAGATTACTACAAAGCTAAAAACATTTTAAATAGTGATTAACCTAATAAAGGTGAATCCTTATAACTCCTTATTATTATATTATGAAGAACATAAATGTCGGAACTAATTAAGATGATTTGCGAGGTTGAGAAGCTTTATATATTTAAATTTGAACTTCACTCAATTTTTTACTTTTTAAAATAAAATAAATTTTATAAGGCAAATAACTATATTAAGCATATATTATTTTACGACATTCTAATATTAAAAAACAAAAGTTTATTTTATTTTTGGAGCATCTTTTATACAATTGGTTTAATTTGATGTTTTGAATATTTTGTCTGTTAAATTTTCAAAATATCCTTTTTTTAATTTACTTTGTTTCTAGAATAATTATAAAAATGGTGGAAGCAATGCTTTTAATTATTTTATTATAAAAATAATTAAATTTAAATAGGGTGGAAAGCCTTTTCCTTCGGATGCTGCTTGGAGACCTAGCAAGGCAACTAAAAATGAGTGCGGACTGAGGATAAATATTAGAAAGAGAAACCAATAACAAAAAACTCCTAGAAGGAATATTTGACAAGCTGGAGAAATCTGAATACCAGGAGAAAACCTTCTTCTTCATAGGTCGGGGAAAAGATGTACCCATAATCACATATTTCATCCTATGCTTTGGAGGGTTAAATTGCATGGTCGCACTGCAGGAAGAGAAAAAAGGGATGGAGAGACTAATTAAATTTGATTTTTCGTCATCAAATAAATTAATTAACGAGATGCGAGCAATGAGAGTGCTACGCGCTCTATAATCTAATTTATTTATTAATTATATAATAAAATGACACCTAAGAAATAACAGATATCTCTTTACGAATATCTTAAGAAATAAGAATAGCAATCTAATTTATCGAATAGTCACCTTAATAAGATAAAGGACAATAATCTCAGGAATCTTTTGCATAAATGGTTCAGTAAGATATCAAATATACAATATGAATTAAAGCAACATAAATTAAAGTTTGAAAAATTAGAATATTTACTAGAAAAATTAGGTGAAGAACTAAACCTTTAATTTCATCTATAGAGGAGGCAATAAAAAGCATATAAACGTAAATGGGATAAAAACTGGATGAGATTGACAAATAATTCTACTAAATCCCTCAAATGTTTCCATTTTATTTTTCTTAATCCTAACTTCAAATAAAAGAACTTTAAGAAAAATAGAATACCTAATAGGAAATTTTATAAAGAATCAATGGATAACAGGGAAATATCCCCATGGAATCAAAATAAATGAATAATAATAAAGCATAAAAAGAAAAATACGCTATAATATATATTAAAAGAAACCTCATTATAAAAGGTGCTGGTGAAGAAACCAAATCTATGAAAATAATAGAGGAAATATAATGAAAGACCTAATTTAAATAAGGCTTACTTAATCAAGCATAATATATAGAAAGAAGATTTATAATAGTAAATTTAAAAATCTTTAAAATAATTTTTATATGAAGAAGGATTCACTGTAATATCTAACTTATAAACAAGGATGGAGGACTAATGAAATCCTGGGTCGCCCTCAAGTTCAAGAGAATACGCTTTCAAGTGTTGGATGCAGTCAGGAGAACTAGTAGGTATCTGGCGAAGGGTATACTGCATTGCGAGTTTTATCGTACTAAATGCCACCACGGGGAAGGGTGGATAAGCTCTGAAAAGACAAGTCTAACTTGCCCGAGGGTTGTCGCTAGCAGTATGTAAGTTCGACTGACAAGCCTGTTAATGACTTAATTACTAATTGCGAATTCTTATTTTGATCTTATTCAAGAAGATTCGAGAATTTGGTTCAAGATTCGAAAATAATCTTTAATAAGCAGATCCCCATTTGGAGAAGCCGATGTGATTTATTGGACAGCAAGAATGAAAAAGGAAGTATAAAAACGCTTTTTTAATATTAAATATTAATATTGAAAGAACTGCGAGCCAATGAGATGCTGCGCGTTCTATAGCAAAATCCATCTATTCATTTATTAATGTTCTTAATAAGTCTAAAAGCAACAACCATAACGAAAACTTTGAAGACATAGGATTAATACCTAATATTCCAAAAAAGAATAAAAATCCTTGGAAATAATAGCAAATTTTATTCATAAAACAGTAAGAGCGTAGAATTTGAATCCAAGTAAATGAACTTTACTTAATTATTAATGATAGTTGTTATCTTCAAGAAAAGGTATTTAAAATGAAAAAATCTTATAAGAAATCATGGATAGATTGAAAAAAATAAAGAACAGAAAGAGCATAGAATTATGTGCTAAGAACGAGAGACGGCAACTATCTGATATATCCAATAATAAATCAATAAAAGTGACTATGTTCAATGAAAGACTTTTAAATTATAAGGTTTAAAGGAAAAAGCAAATATAAATTGTTTTTCATAATTTAAATGAATAATGAAGATTAAAAATGGATATAACATTGATCATGAAAAAAACCTCAATAACTTGCTATTATTGTGATATGAAAAATCTTAGATTAAAATACCATAACAATTTTTGCTTATAAAATAAGAAGCATTGGATTAAGTACTGAAAAAGGTCTCAAGATTTTAAATATCAACAAAAAGGTGCCATCTAAAGATAAAATTGAATAGCATAGATTTATTAGCTTTAAGATAGATGAGAAAAAGTGTAGGAAGAAAAATCTGAAGAAACTGAATTTTCAAACTCTTAAAAATTAAATGTTCAAAATATTTATATTAAAATAATAGCATGAATTGCTGCTTCTAAAAAAGGTTGTTTCTCCAAAGAAGAAAAACTTTTAAATTTAATCTTAAAAGTTTTACCAAATAATTGAAACTACAATCTGTAGCAAATAATTATATCAATAATTTTTATTATTATTTAGATTGCAAAATCTAATAAGTCACTGTTTCTTCTTAATCAAAAATTAAAAATTTTTAATGAGTATATTTTCAAAATAAAATATTGTATTTTTCTTAATTTTAATTATGTTAATTATTTGCCATCAATATTTTTTCAAATTTTAAGATTTAAAAATTTATTATTTAAAAGTAAATTTTCACAAAAATAAATTAAAAAAAATTTTTAATTTTTAATAATTTTAATTATATCCAATATTATAATAAGAAGTTATTAGCTTTAAATCAACTATCTCATAGATTTTTAAACTTAAAAAAATTAAATAAGCTATAAAGAAAAATATTGTCTATTATTGCAATATTTTATATATTTAAATTACTAACTTTTAATAATATATTATGAAAATATTATCATTAAAAATAATTATATTTATTTTTATTTTTTAATGTCAATTTATTAATTTAAGTAAACTAATAATTCTTTAATAGAATGCATTTAATTGATCAGAGATAAAGTTTAAACTTTTTAGTTCTATAAAATATATTATTTTAATATTCTGAAATCATTTAAATAAATTTTATAATATATATGTGCTTTATCAAAATTAACTTTTTATCATCTTTTTAATTTCAAAAATTAAAAAATTAAAAAAGAAAATATATATAAAAATCAATAATATCAGATATTTTATTTTGCAAAACTACTTATTGCAATTTCCATTTTTATAGTTAGGTATTAAAAAAGCATAATTAAATAAATAGCTTTACTTTTTATTATTTAATATACAAATTAAATAAAAAAATAATTAATATGAAAATAAAGTTTATACTAATTTAAAATAAGTATAAATAGTTGAAAAAATAAATCTACTTATAAGATATAATTTCTAAATATAAGTATTAATTTCAATAGCAACTTATATTTTATTTATCAAATATCTTTAAAATAATTTATATTTATTAGCATTTATAAATAATTCTATTATATAGAAGAAAATATTATAGAAAAGGTTATAAAACACTTTTTAATTTAAATAATATTAAAAAAATTTAGAAAATTATAATTGTTTGCAAATATATTTTAAATTATTTTATGATAAAAACTGAATAATTATTTATACTCCTTATAATAAGAAAAAATTTTAATTAATTTTTATTTTAAATAATGATGACCGAAACTTTTTATGTTGTAATTGATAAAAAATAAAATAATAATTACTTATTTTGTGTATTCTAACTTAAATAATGTATTTATAAAAATGTATATTATTATTTATAAAATTATTATTTTTTAAATAATTAAACTTATTATTATTGTTAATTCATTAATTCAAAAAAACTATCAAAATAGCAAAAATTACCTAAATATTTTTTCGTTTGAATGTTAAAAATATAATTTACTCCTTAAAAATTAAAAAGCATTTCTTATAATTATTTATAGATAATAATAGAAATTATATTTTTAAATCAGCAAATATTTATGAAAGTTTAAATTTTAGGTTTAAACTATGGTACTGATTGAAATATATATTAAAATATATAAAATTCTTTAAATTATAGAAAATTTATTATATTTATGAAAATAATAATGCTATAAGAAAAATTTAATTATCTTTAAAAATAAATTTAACTATTTTTAATAAATGTAATTGCTTTTTTGGTATCTTATATAAAAAATTTTATAATCAAAATAAACTTCAATATTGGAGTAATTAATATTTTATTTATAAAATTAAAAACATAAATCTACTAGATTACATATTAGCGCTTAAAAATTATGCTTAATAATACTAAAAAATGAAATTCCTTCCCATTATAAAAGCTTTAAAAATATTATTGATTGTATTCCAATTATTTATAATTTTGGTTTAAAAAAATTATTTTATTTTTATCAAAAGTAATAACAACTTACACTTTAACAAAATTTCATAAGCAGAGATATTTTAAAATGTTTCCTAAAACTAGTATATATAAGAGAAATTATTTTATTTCATTACTAAAAATATTTTTAACCATTAGTATTTAAAGTTAAATAAAAGGAATTAAGCTTTTATTCAAAATAAAAAATTCAATTTTTTTAATAAAGTAAAAGCTTAAAAATTTAGGATACTTCAACTTTAATTTTATTTACTAATTTTTAATGCTCTTATAAAAGATTATTTTTAAACTTAAATAATCTTCATTCAATTCAATATCTTTGATAATTTAATTTAAATGAATTTTAAGTACTCTAATATGTATTATATTTTATTAGAACTTAAGATTTAATTTTATTCCAAATAAATTATAAATAAAGCTTTTAAATTTTAATAAATATTTTTCTTAAATAGTACTCAAAAGGAGATCATACTATAAAATTTAATTTACAAAAATATATTCTAAACTAAATTTTAAGTAAGAAACTTTTTTACTTTTCTTCTTAAAAATATTTTAGAAAATAATATTTTGGGAATTAAATATTCCTTAAGTTAAAAAATTTACCTTATAAGCTTTAGAAATAGAAACTATAAAAAATGTAATTTAAAGAAAAATGATACCTTAAAGAAAAATAAATAGTTTCTTTTTAAATATTAAAAGAATATTTGAAAAATTATGAAAAAGATCCAGAAGTTTTCAAGTACTTATTGTAATTAATTATAATCCTAAAAAATGAACGATACATATAGACATAAATTTAAGACGCTAACTTTCTGTATTAAATCCTTAAAGCTATCTATCATTTATATCTTTTATTATTACTATTATTATATTTTTAATCAACCAAATTGCTAGCAAAATTTTCCATAAAAAACCGTCGGGTTACTAAAAGGATTTTATCTGCCAATTCAGAGAAGAAGGAGAAAGAAGGTGGATTAACTTGCTCTTGAATTAGCTGAGCTGCGACAAGAGATTTAGTTACTCAAATCCGAAAACTCCCGAATGCGGTGGAGATATTCTGGTTTAAATACGGAACTTTAATTAGCCGATGATTGATTTGAGGAGGGAAGTCTAGAGATTGCTGTGAGATTTTAGATTGGCAAAGAAGACTATGTAATCTTAGAGTACCAATCTGGAGCAAGGAGTTTTTGAAGCATAATAAAGCATTTAATAGTATCCTCCAGCTAACTTTAGTCATTAAAACCAATAAAGTTGGAATAAAAGTGTCCTTCATAGTATCTAAATCAACTTCTCGAGAGCCAGTAAAGCTGTCCGAAAAATTTATGCTTCTATTATGGTAGTGGTTGGTATCTCTACAGAAACTGTAAAGTATTCCTCTCATAATAAAGATATTACTGTCGGTGATTAAAGACTGAGAAGGTACGTATCAAAAGACAGAAAAGGAAGGAATCAAGCTAGCTTCTCTATCAAAGGTAACGCCGCTTCTGCGACTTCCTTGGAAGGATTTAAGGGAATTGATTGGACTAGAGTAAGAAAATAAAAAATAACTTTTTAGTGTAAGATATGAGGATGAAACTGAATCAGGAATGAAGTTTCAGCAGCATAAAAGAATATCCAAACTAATGGTTACAGAAAAGCCGTTCAAAGTGGGTACGGATTTAAAAAGAGATTTTATGACTTCAAAGCACCTAAGTTTTAAAAATGATTATAAAACTTCCATTTTATGAAAATAACTATCATTTATATAAAAATTTAATTTATTAATTTTAGTTCATTTAAAACCTAATAAAAATTTTATGTTACTTACATTTTTAATAATTTGAAATATATGAAATATAAAATTTAATTTTAAAAGATCTTTTTTTACAATTTTTACTCTAATCCTTAAAATTATGTGAGTTGTTTAAAATAAATTGTTAATACAATCTCATTAAATATTTTTGCTTTAATCATATTTAAATTTTTTCAGTAATTTTGTTAAAATAAAAACTTCTAAATTTTATTTTATCATCACTTTATATTTTCCCGAAAAATGTTGTTTCTGTAATTTTTTTTAGAAAAGTTTTGCTTATTTTAGAGCTTAAAATTTTAATTATAATTATAATTATTATAAAAAAATTTCATTATAATAGATAAAAGATTAATAGCTTCTATAAATGTAATTTTCAGAAAAGTGTAACCCTTGTTAAAGTGACTTCAATTAGTAATAGAAAATTCCTTTTATACTACCCTGTGAACATTCTATTTGCTAAACTTGCTTAACAAATGAATTTAGAAGATAGAATCAAAATAAATGTCCCATTTGTCAGAAAATATCAAAAGTTCATCCAAGCAAATTACTTAGAAATGATCAAATTATTTAAAAGTTAAAGCAAAAAGCTTCGAAATAAAAATAGATAACTGCCACTTTAGAGTCTCTAAGGGACTAGAGAAGCTAGTTGAAATCAATAAACTAAAAGATTGCTTAAACGTAATTCTCGATTACTTGTGAAGTTATCAGTCTCATTAATAAAATTTATTTTCCATAACAAAATTAAATTTCTAAGGAAATTTCTTCTAAGATTCATGAAATCTCCCATTTGATAAAGGTACTAAAATAGTATAAAGAATAACTAACTTTTACAAATATAGATAAATTTAATGAATAATAATACTCTTAACTGTAAGAAAATTTGAAGATACTATAACAGAAAGGAAACTAATAGATTTACAACCTTGAAAAATAAAATAAAAAAATTTTGCAATTTTTGCAGTAGCTATTCTAATTATCAGCTAACTATGAAACACAGCAAGTTTAATAAACAGAAAATCAGTTTGTTGAAATTAAAAAAAATAATGAACAGTGTGGAAAGAACTAGAAGCAATAAGAGAAAATTACAAAGCTTTAAGAGGAAAATTCTAACTTTATTAATTGCTTTTGGAGTGATAGTAAGAATCTTCATTTATTTGATGTCAAGACAGAATAATATAAGTTAGTTAAAATATAGCAGCAAATTCCTTATAATTGAAGAAGTGTAGATTATAATAAAAAGATATATTTAATAGGTGGAAAAATTAATGATTAAGCTGTAAATATTGCATGATAAGTAGAATATAATGGAGAATGCTTGTAGTTGAGTAATTTAAATATCGAAAGAAGTAGTGCTGGTGTAGCAGCAGCTAAAGGAGTTATTTTCGCAGTTGGTGGAAAAGGAATAAGTAATTAATTATTGAATTAAGTAGAATGCTTGAAGCTAGAAAATTAAACTAGTTGAATATTTTGCTAGCAATTACCATATGGAATTCATGACTAGAGGCTTGTAACTGACAAGCAGTAAGAAAATATCTATTCTTTTGGAGGAATTAGATAAGGAATTTAATTTATAAGCAAGATTTTAAAGTATAATATACTAAGAGATTAATGAAATAACTTGGATCTAAATTTACCTTAAGGTTTGGCAAATATTGCGGCATATTTAGAACCTATACTATATTTGGAGAAAATCATAAGAATTAAAAACAGTAAAATAAAATATATAAGAGAGAAAACTAAGAATGACAATAAGGTATTCTGCCAGAAGTACGTAAATGCTTATCAGAATCAAAGATAAATAAAAATTTTGCTTATGCTTTTATGTGATCATAGAACTAAGAAGATTTTTTTTTTATTGATGAAAGTAAATATAAATACTTTAGAAGCTGAAATAATAAGAAAAGTACAAGGATGAATTTTTAGATTGAAATTTTTATTTTTTATTATATTCTTTATCATAAAATTTGTTCCAAAAATGATTAATATTTTTAAATATTTATTTCTTAAAGTTAAGATATATTAATTATTAAATTATCAAAAAACTTTTTACGTAATTTTAAACGCAAAAATTATAATTAGTTTTATAGTTTAGATAATATTTTATTTTTTTATATAATTCTAACAAAATCCAATTATAATTAATATAGTTTATATAAATTTGCATAATTATAAAAAGAAAAAGATATTTATTTTTTATATATATTTTTGAATATACATTCAAAATAATTTCATTTTAAAATTGGTTTAGTAACTTATTTTATTTTTATTTATGTTACAGATTTAAAATAAAATAGTAAACATTTTTACCTAAAAATACTTATTTGATTTTAACATGAAATTTTATATAATGGACATTACTTATAAACTTCAAATTTTACTTTTTTTTATTTTTTATTTTATTTTATAAATTTAAGTTTTTAACTAAAAGTATTTTTTGAGTCTTAAATGCAAAAATTGTTCCCTTAAATTGAAGACGCCTGTGGATGTATTTTAAATCTTGTCTTGATCTAATCATTCCAGTTACTTTTATTTTCTTCTCATCTATGACTTATTTCTTTTTTTCTTTCTCCATTTCTAATTCCTCAAGTCTTCTTGACATTAGTTTCATGTGAAATATTATCTTTAGTAAATCTAGGTACTCCAATTAAAACCTTCAAAATATGTTTTTATATCCTTAATCATATGGTATAAGATGCCTGAAGCCATATTTCTAATCATTCATGATAGTCGACTCTTATAGAAGAATAGTATGTACATTTAAATATGTGCTCAATCGTCTCATTCTCTCCATACATACAAAGGGGATTATTAATAGGATAATGACAATCTTGAAAATTCTTTCTAAAGATTTAGGATTATATTCTAAGTTTTTATATAGTAATTATTTAATTTCTATAATATTTGCTCAATTTTATGTAAGTAAATTGAGAAAATTGTTAAAGATTGCTAAATTACTAAATATAAAATTTCTATCTATTTTAATTCTTTTAAATTTTAAATAACTGCATTATAAAAAATATGCTATGGCTTAACTCTTATATGGTAATTAAAGGTTTTAAGGCTGGTATTATTCTAGTAATTCTGCAGATCGATACTGTAAAAGTCTGATAATTACTACTCTTAATCGTAGTATTAAATTCTTTTTTCCAGATATTAATGAAAAGAGAGTCTATTGTTGGTTTGGGAAAATCAATACTTTTTTATTTCATTTTGGAATGATTAACTAAAATAAGTAAAAATGCTTCCAATTTACAAAAAGGATTTAGGAGTGATTGAAAGAATTGAAGACTAATAGTACTTATGAATAAAATTTTTAAAAATATATGATAAAATATTAGCTTAAAGGCTATATGGTTACATTTACGAATGTAAAATTATCACCTCTCATAATAAGGATTTTTAAATAGTAGAAAACGATATATCATGTTTGAATTTTACAGTTTTTTATTGATTTACATAGAAATGGGAAAATAAAAGCACCTATTTACAACCCTTATAGATGCAGAAAAGATGCTTGATACTATTAAAAGAAGACATTTGTTTCATCATTTATATAGAATAAAATCAACTCCCACTCTAATAAACTACTTCAATTTTTATCAGTCTTTTCATCTGCTTAATTTTTATCATTTGATTTTACTTAGTCATTTTCTATAAGCATATTTTATTCTTAGACAAGATATTGACTGTGATTACTAATAAAATCACCATACTACTAGTAATAATTTTTTATATAGCTTTGACTTTTATCAATTTCTCTTATTCTTTATCAATATTGTTCATTAATTCACTGATCTATTTCCTTAATTGGAAATGTTATCTTCATACCTTTAGATTATTTATTATATTTAGTCTATTTTGCCTTAAAGTTTTAAATTAGATTTCTTCTTAGATTTTTAATCAACATATCTGATCATAACTTTACCTTGTGATGAAAAATTTGATTCTTCTTGTTGTTCTCGAATCCTCTCCCTTTCTCCCGCCATTTCTCGTTAAATTTCTAAGTTAATTTAGGATTGGCGAAATTATTTCTCCATTTTTTAATAGAAAATTAATTTTTATTAGAGACAAATAAATAACGTAAATATCTGATATTTTAAAAGAATTATTACTAAAATTAGTAATTATCTATAGTAGTATCTTTAATTAAAATCATATATTTCAACTATTATTATTTTAATTAAAAATTAAATTAAAAATTTTAAGGTTAATGGAGTGTTCCCTTAAAAGATCCATAACTCCCTGTATTACCTTTTACAGGGTCTCGGGCTCCCCGGTGTCTCCACTCAAATTCACTTCCGAGCTTTCCGAACGGTCTTGGAGTTATCTTCTTACGTCATAATTAACCATCCGAGGAAGGATAAAACATGGTCAATTCATTTCAAATCTTTTTTCTAATTTCCTTATTTCCCTAGCATCTTCTTCAAAGATGATATTGACTGCCACATATGTAGCACTTTTTTTATAAGTATTTTTCTTAAGTAATGGGTTGTTCTTCTATTATCATTGAATCTTGATTTTTTTATGGCTATTAGCTCTCTAATTTCTCTACCCTTTGCTTAATTTCTTTAACTTGCTAAAAGGCATTTTCATATTTTTAAAAGTCTATTCCCATTTATTCATCTAGTCTAACAATATCGCATTCTATTTCTTGATATCTGTTATTAATATCCTATTTTGTAACAAATTTAGTGTGTGACTTCTCATCGTCCACATGATCTTATAAATCTTGTTATAATCTGATAACATAATGCTCGAGATTCTCGACTTTATCAGTGTAGTTGAAAATAATCTACAGGAGTTATTCCTTGTCTAAATTAATTAGTTGATTAAATGTATTCCTCTTTTTAGTAATTTTTGCAGGTAGTTATTTTTCTACTGATAATTAGCAATATTTTTTCTTTTAAATCTTAGTTGTTAATTTTAGAAAGATTGATCAGTAGTATTACGAGTAATCTTTTCGATAAGAAAACCTTTGTTCCAACTCTCCATTTTTTAATTATTATTTTAATATTATTTTTAATTATATTTATCTAAGAAACTAATCTGCTTTAAATTATGTTTGGTTTTAAAAAATTAAACTTGCTAGCATATTAAATAAATAAATAAAAAAGTTGAAATAAACTAATGAAAATAAATAAATATAGTAGCTATTATATAATAAACAAGGAAAAATAGAAAACTATAATTACTTTTAATATTTTAAATTAATTATTAGAATTAAAAAATATTAATTATATTAATAAAACTAAAAACTATTTAAATTTATTTAAATTATAAAAAAACTAATTATATTTCAACTACTTTTTTACCTTAAAATAATAATCATGTAGAACTAAGATATTTGTAAATCTTGTTCTGAAAAATTCGACTTATAGGTTGGAATTCCTAAAATTCTACCTTGTAATCACTCTGTCTGCATTATTTGCTTGTCGGCAGAATTTAGAAAAAGCAAATAAAATAAATGTCCTATTTGCTAGGCAGTTTCTAAATAAAATCCTAATGATTTAAAAAACAACGAGCAACTTTTAAATAAATATAAATAGATGATAATGTAGAAATAATAAGTAGAGTAAAACTTAGAAATGTTAAAGTCTTAAAGAATAAACTTGAAATAGTAACTATAAAAGATTAATTAATAACATTCTTTTATTGCTTAATAAGCTTTAATTCTCTTAAATCGCCATATCTTTAATCAAGGCAATATAGTTCAAACTGAATTGAAATAAAGTATAAAAAATATAAATGAAAAAATATTAAAACTTGAATATTTTCTAAAATAGTAAGATAAAATTAATATAAATGATCTAAGAAATAGTAGCTAAGTAATAACTTAAGAACATTATTAAACTGTATAAAATAAAGGAAATTAATAAATATAACAATTAGAATAATATAAAAGTTAATTGATAAATCTAATGGAACAGATTTTTGACTCCGTATCTAGGAACTAAAAAGAGAAAGCATAAGAAATAATTGAAAAAAGTTAAAAATAATAAGAAGATAGTATATAAAATATGAGAATTCTAAATTAAAATTTAGATTAAAGGAATAAAAAACTTCATCATTTTATTCATTACTTCACTTCAGATTCCTATAATTTGCATTTATTTGATATAGAAAAAGAAGATTATAAGTTAGTTTAGATTTAATAAAAGGTTCCACTTTTTTAAAGAAGTGTAGAGTATGAAAATAAACTTTACTTAGTAGGAGGAGAAATAAATAATTAGAGTATTAAGACAACTTGATAAGTGGAATATGATGGTAAATGTAAGTAACTACAGGATATGAATGAAGCTAGATGTAGTTAAGGATTAGCAGCAGCTTAAGGAAGGATTTTTGCAATAGGAGGAGTTGATGATAATAATATTATTTTAGATACAGTAGAAAGTTTAAGATTAGGAAATGAAAATAGTTGAAAATAATGTTCTTAATTACCACATGAAATTAATAGTTAAACTCTTGTAACTGATAAATAAGAAGAAAATATTTATTCTTTTGGAGGAATAAAGTAAGGAATTTAGTTCATTAAAGAAATATTTAAATATAATATTAAATAAGACGAATGAACATAGCTTGAATTTTAATTACCATAACCTAATAGCAATGCAGCTATAAATTTAGAGCCTTTAATAATATTTGGAGGTAATTATGAACTCAATAATCAATCTAGATAAATTTATAAAAGAAACAACTCAAATTGGTAAGAAGGATTTCTTCCTATAGAATGTAATTGCCTTTTTTAAGTAAAGTAAAAAGATAATTACGTTTTTGCATTTATGTATTCTTATAGTTAAGAAGATTATACATAAATTATGAAAGTTGAAATAAACAGTCTGCAAGCAGAAATAATTAGAAGAGAAAGAAGATGAAATAAAATAAAAATAAAAATATTTTAATTTAAGATATAAAATTATCTTTCTAACTTTTAAAAGTAAAATTTAAAATTATAAGTAGCTTTTATATCTTATTTATGATTTGCATCATAAAAAAAATAATTAACATTATATTAGAGTAAAAAATTTCATGTTAGCTAGAAAGGAAAAAGAATTATAACTTATAAAGTCGCTGCTTACTTTTAATATTTTTCTATGTAGTTAGTAAACATAAAAATCCAAAGATTTAAATAAGAAATTAAATAATTGATTAAATCAGTATGAATTTGTCTGGTGGAGTATTCTTATAGAAATGAAAATATATTTAATCAAAAGAAGAAATTTAAGTTAAATTCAACAAAATTTATATAGATTTTGTTATAAAAAATGATAATCTAATAAGAAAAATTTATCTAACAAAAAGGAGAAACAGATATTATAAATCTTTAACTTACTTCGAACGAAAAATTAAATAAATATGATGAATAATAATTATATATAAAATATTTAATAGTTTAAAATTAATTATATTGAACATTTAATACATGGATATAAACAAGAAAATCTTTAAAAAATACAATAAAGAATAAAAGGTATAAAATAAAAAATTGGAAGAGAAGCCTTATAAATACTTATGAGGGATCTATATTAAAAATTGATGTAAGAAAATAAAGAATTAAAATCGAAATATATTATAGTGAATATAAAATGAAGGGCATGCTAAAAATCAATATTTTATTGAAAGTTAAAAAAATAGAAAATTTCTTGTCATCAGTCTCTTCTTAAAAGGTTTCATCTTAATCAAGCAACGAATATTAAAAAATACTTTAAGAACTCAGAGTCATGCAACAAGAAAATTTTAACTTATTAAGACAAGTATTCGAACTAGAAAAGAAAACTGAATTTCTAATGATCAATGTGTGAGATAAAAAAATTGGAAATAAATAAGAAAAAAATGTTAAAATAGAATAATTAGAAACTAAATTCAATCAATTCGCAGAATTGACGGAAAGCATACTCCTATCAAAGCTTTCGATGAATGCTCCAATGGACGTAGAATAGCATATCCCAACTACTTATATACCCTATCGGAAAATCATGACATGTTGATATTGCAAGAGACCTGGACATAAAGTAAGAAACTGCTTCAAATTTAGACCTAAGGAAAAGAGAATCATAGAAAATCAATGAGAAAATATTTGCAGAATCTACTGCAATTAGGAAGGTAAACTGTATAAAAAAAAAACTACAACTAAAGAGTGAACTCCTTATATCTAATAGGCAATTAACGAATTCAATAAAAGTGGCTGGGATTCGACCTATCGGAAAAGATCAGAAATAACAATTTAAAAATAACCAAGATCTATGATAGACAAAAACCAAACAGATTTGAAGTTGATACTTATACCTAACTTTAAACTTAAAAAGAGGTTAGCCTAAAAATGGCAGACCCACTATAATCAATTATTATTATAGAAAGTTACTTGAAAAAAGAAATATAAATAATAAAAGAATTCATCTTTTCTGTCTACTCAAAAATTTAATTGAATACCTTAAAGTTACAAACATTTTAAAAAATTTACTATAGCATCCATTACAGTTTAAAATAAATTTTCAAAATTTTGGCCTTAAATACTGAATGAACTATAATTTTATTAATTAAACAACAATTTATTTAATAAATTTTATGAATTTGAAAGTTTTAAATAGTAATTTTTTTAATAAAAATAATAAATTTTTTTTTATTTTGAAAATATTTTAGAATTAAAAATTTTATCAATCACTAAAAGATTTAAACTTTATAAAATTATAAAATATAAAATTATTATTATTATTAATAAAAATATTTGCATTGCCATACAGATCACAACTTAAAGAAAGTTTTTTAAGTTAAATCTATCCAGTTTTTATCAAATTCTGGAACTTGAGAGTCTTTTCTTTCTCATGTTCTGCTCAATTCGTCGTGATCACTTTTCGCTATTCATCCCAGCTCCTCTGAACCCATATTTCCTTTCAATCTTTATACCTCTCCGCTCTTCCTGCATCAAATCTAGTTTTTTGCCTTGTTTATTTTACTCTTTTATGGTTTTGTCATGATTGTTCCTTAAGTCTCTAAAAGGAATAAAATTTTCTTCATAGATGAAATTTACTATTACATCAATAGCATAATTTTTTAATTTTGGCTTTTTTTTCTACATTTTTTATTCCAGTGGTTCTTTCAATCTTCATTATATATTAAATTTTCTTTTATTAAATTGTACTATTTTTAAATACTTTTTTTAGCCTCTTTTGTTTTTATTGTAGCTTTGTAGTTTATTATGCTTGATAATTTTGTAAGTTTCATTGCACTTGCATCTTCTTAGTTGTCATTCTAGCAGTCCAATGAGTCACGTCAACTTTTAAAAATAAGGAATCTGCTTATTAAAGATTATTTTAGAATCTTGAATCTAATGCTTTCAATTTAGACTTAAAGTAAAGAGAATCATAGAAAATCAATGGGAAAATATTTTCAGAATCTACTGCAATTTTGAAGGAAAACTTTATAGAAAGAAAAAACTCGAACTAAATAGAGAAGCTCCGCATATTTAACATGCAGTTATGAGTTCAATAAGAAATTAATGGTAATTGACCTATCAGAAACAATTAGAAAAAGCAAATTAAAGATAATGAGGAATTATGATAAACTTGACCCAGACAATTCGAAGTTTCTTTTTGTAAACAAAAAAGTATTAATTCGTGGAAAACCAAATAAAGGCGACTCCACGTTAATCAATTATTATTATCATTCCATTTTCCTGGGTTTTTAAAATAGTTTTTTGAGTTTGTCAAATAAAGCCTTTTAAATTTTATTATTATTATTTTATCTAAATTTAAGAATAGATGGTGGGAGCTGAGAATGACCTTCGTGACTAAACTTTCTGGCTTTATGGCTAGGAGCAAGTTCCTTTCCTGTCACTGAGAAAGTCCCTGGTAAGAGTCATTTTCTGAAGGGAACGCTGTATTTGAGATTATCCGCTCTTGGTAGGGACTTGAAGTCTGGCTGCTCATAGCGATGGAGCTCCCTAGCAGCTGTGCCTGGAGTACAACAGGATATCCCTGTTATTCCATAAAAAGAGAGCATCGGGTCGTGCAATCAGAAAGAAGTTTCCGGTCCAAAAACTTTTTTAGTTGAAATTAATTAATTATTATATTTAATTTAAGAATAGATCTTCATATATATTTGCTTCTTAAAAAGATATAACATTATGAATTAATTTATAAATAAAAAAATACAAATATTCATATTTTCATTTAAAGTTTTGTACTGATACATCATTTTATCTATTAAAGTAATACTTAAAGCTATACAGTACTTAAAAATTAATTATATAGCAATAAAATAAATAAGTTATTCAAATTTCTTTAATTAAATTTTTACTTTTCTTTTTTTATAAAATGTTACATTTGCAAGCATTATTAAGTAACACATTAAATAGAATTATAATATATTAAAATAAAATTTATTTGATAGCCTTGTTTTCAGTACTAATTAAAAAATTAAATATTTTTAAATTGATATTATTATAAAAAAAATGTGTATGTGGAATTTTTAGCAATTAATACATAAATTAGATATAATGCTTAAAAATTGAGATTTATAAATAAAATATTTTAAATTTAATTTATTTAACTCATAAATAATACTATTTTTTAAATTATGCTTTAAAATGTTTTTTTCGTTTAAGTTTTTAATTTTTTTGATTTTCTGATCTAATATCAGTTCATCATTAAAAAATAGTTTTTCTACATTCTTTTTAAGTTTTACTACCTTTGTATTATTCTTAATTTGCTTTATATATTTCTTAAATTTAAAACATAAAAAAGAAGAATATGTAAAAAATTAAAGTAAACCCTCAAGTTAAGTATACTCTTTACTTTTATATATATAGTTTAAAAAGATTAAATATAATTTTATAAAATTAATTGATTAATTATTACTCCAACAGCAGATTCCTTTCTAATACTATAATAGAGTCAAATAATATCTTCATGAAAAAAATGATTTCAAATTTCAAAAAATTGATAATAAATGATATTATTCATTGAGAAATTTTAAATTACATTAACTCAAATTTTATTTTACAGTATATAAAATGAGGAATTAGGGTCGAGCTGGAATGTCAATTCTTAGATTAATTCTGATTAAATAATCTTAAGCAAACTTCATAAAATAAAATATGGCAATAAATAATCACAATTTTAAATTAAGACTTTATCAGATTTGTAAAAATGAAGCACTCATCTAGGAATTAATTTGCATAAAATTAACTTTGCATGTAGAGCTTGGGAATATGACTTAATACGTTCTTTCCTGCTCTGAAAAGAGAATGTAATAGTTAAATGATTAATGCAACAAAATTTTACAACAGATTTACCTATAGATAAACAAAGTAAGTGTGAAGCTCTCCAATTTATTAAAAAAGAAAAGTGAGAAATATTGAATTAAATCTGAAAAAAAAGGCTAATAGATCAAATATAGGAATTAAGTAACATATTTTGGAGTCATTTTATATAAAAAAACATTGAATTAGTCATTTCAAACAGAAAACTTAAAACTATTTGGATTCAAATAAGAAATATAATTATACTCTAAACCGTTATAAGAAGGGTGCTCCCATACACTTTAACAACACTTTGACGCATGTTCACGTTAATTAAGGTTGAATATGGAAGTAAGCTTATGCTTTTAACTGTAATGAGAGAACTAAGTAGTGTGAAAGGAAAAATAAACAAGAGAATGTGACAATAGAAAAAAGCTTAACAGTCACTTGTCTGTGTTTATATGAGTCTTGTTACTTAGATTTTAATTGAATTCCATTTGATCATATTATGACAAAACATTTTTTATGTTTCTACTTTAAATTACAGAAAGAAACTATAAATTATCCAAAATCTGATATAGAAAAACTATTTGAATGTAATTGGAAATAATAATATTTTATTTTTAGTAGTAAAAAATGTTTTGGTTTTATGGAATAAATAATGTCGATCAAATCATGATTTCAACTAACTTTCTATTGAGAACTATGTAAAAAAATAGATAAAAATAGAAAAAAATGTTATTAAGAAGAAATTTTAAGCTATAAAGACATACCAACTAAACAGATATTGAGAGTAATTGAAGGACTCGGGAAATTGCATAAATAAATTATACTAAATTTAGCAAGACATATAGGCAAGAAATCATCTCATTTATTAAATTGCGAACTCATTCTTATAGTTTTTCATTATGACTTAAATTTTTATCGTTATCTTGTGAAAAATTAGCTCTGCATATGTGGAGTATAAGACACGTTAGACAAATCTTCGAATGTGCTTACTATTTGGATTTACTTTAAAATTTTTCTTGATATATTTATTGGTAAAATCTTGGAAAATATTAATAATTAATGACTAAGTACATTTCATTTGAGATAATAATTTATCATAAAAAATAATGAAAAATAAACATTATTAAAGTTATATTTTATTCAATTTTTTATTTATAAAATTTAAACTTATAAGCTAATAAATATAAATAAATATTAAACTAAAATTTGTAATTTTCATAAATAAATTACTTATTTTATAAATATTTTAAAGATTAAAATAATATTTATTATATAATCAGAAATATGCATGTCAGCTACGTTCAAGAGAATTAGAAGGCAATCTGATGAAGTGTATACTGCATTGCGAGTAATCACTCACTAGATGCCGCCATGGGAAGGTGTTGAAGATCGGAAGAGATAAGCCAAACTTGCCCGAAGGTTCTCACTAGCAGTATGAATGTTTGACTGATGGGACAATTAATGACTTAATTACTAATTCTTATTTGGATCTTTTTCAAGAAGAGTGGAGCATATGGTTCAAGATTCGAGAATAATCTTTAATAAACAGATTCCTTATTTGGAAAAGCTGACGTTACTCATTGAACAGCTAGAATGGCAACAAGAAGTATGATAATACTTTTTAATATTAAATATTAATGTTATAAGAGCTGCGCACCAACAAAGGGCTACTGATTTATAATAATCTTTATTGATTAAAATTTCTATAAACTATCCATCTTGTTATTACAACTATAAATAAAAGTAAATATTTGTTTCTATCTCAGTTTTTTTATTTTAAACATTATTATATAAGCAATTTAATTTAAATAAGAAAGAGAATCCTCCAACTGAGATTGACTTAAACTCTGGTACCAAGAATTATTACATTGTTAGAATCCGAGCAAGAATCTTGGCAGAAGCCAAGAGAGTATTCAGAACTAGAGGCATTGAGTAAAAAAAGGCTGTAAGAGGCTAAAAAATAAGATCACTTAGGGTAGCATTCCGTTTACTGCTCTATAAAGACAAAACTCACAAGGGAATGCTAGCAATGTGAAAACTTAAAGGAAGATACTTTTTAAATTAAAAAAAAGTTATTAAATGAGCTGCACGCCATTGAGGTGCTACACTCTCTATAATCTTAGTTATTAAATATAAATTTCTAATAAATAATTTATATGCTTAGTATATTTTTTAATTTACTTTTACGCTATAAATTAAAGTAAGTAAACTTAATTTTATTTCTAATAAAACTAATTTAAGTAAACATAATAAATTATAATTTTTTATTTAATGATTGTTTGTTTAAATTAAGTATTTAAATAACTCTAAATATGATGCTTTTATTTTGATACTATATTTATAAGATTTATTATTAATGCTTTACAAGTAATTACTTTTTTATTAATTAAATGAAGATATTTGTAATTTCATTTTAGATTATTAATAAATTATATTTTTAGTGATTATTTGTTTTCATAAATATTCAGTAAAAAATTGTTATGAAAGTCTTAAATTTTTTATTTCTTCATAAATTTAATAAGATATACTCAAAACATTTATTAAGTAATAGAAAGTGAAAATAAATAAAGATAGGATAGATAATCTTATACTGAGAAAAAAATAAGCAACCCTAAACATTATCTTTTTTGAGAATTTTATCCCAAAAACTTAATTCACGGAATTAAATGAACTTATTATAATCTTGTTATTATTCAAAAAAAGATTCTAAAAGTAAATAATTAATAAAAAATGGAAATTAACTGCAAACTCGAAATATTTAAGGTAAATATGAAGATCTTATAAATAAAAGAGAATATTAGTCGGTTTACCTTATTTTCACAATCAATAATTCAATAAAAATAAATCAATGGAGGTACTATGGATATTAAGAAAGAGTATGGGCCAATTAATACCTAAAGTTAGAAAAATTTCTTAAGATGTTTGATACTGCAAAAAGATAGGATATCTGTTAAGACAAGGATAGTATTTACTAAAGGATATAAAATAGAGAAAATTTTTTTGGATTAAATTGAGTTTAGTATATTGCGAGTGAGAAGGTAAGATTTATAGGGAATTGGGCTAAGGAATGGAATTACGTGAATCAATAATAGAATAAAATAATATAATAATATGGTAAATACTAAAAAGATATTTTATTTATTATCTTAAAAGAGAGAGAAAAGGATTGAGATGAAGAAAAAGAATAAGAATAAAGCTATCAACATTTTCAGAAAGAGCAAAGAAGATTTAATAAACAATAATACAATTGGACTTAATTAAAGCTGTAGTAATTCTATTAAAGAAGGAATTTGTTGTTCTATTATTATTTATAGTTCAAAAGGTATTTAGATTTCGTCGTTCGATTTTTAAATCAATTTCTTCATATTTTTTAATGCTTTCCATTATTTTTTCCTCCTTTAGTTTCTATGCCACTTCCTGTTAGATTTTACTACTTTTATTAAATTTCCTAAAGATTTTTCGTTAAATTATGAAAATTTAGAGATTATTTAAGGTTATACTAGCTAAGCTTATTTTTTAAACTTTTATAAAGTTAGTTTAAATTTAATGTGCTACTATTCAGTTTATCTTTTATATTATTTTTAAAACATTATTTCTTTCTTTCTTTTTTTGGAATTTAAAAAAAAATTTCAATTCTTTCAGTCATCTTTTTAAATTATATTTATTTAAATTTTATAAAAAAAATAATTTAATTTTTTGCTTACAGATTATCTATAAATTATTTTCGAATGGCTAAATAAGTTCTTTTCTTGATAATTTTTTAATTTTTTTTGCTAAGAATGCGTTGAGATTTTTCAAATTTTTAATCACTTCTTGCTAAACATAATTAAACCACCAATAATTTTTTATTTAAGCATATCCTACATTTTAATTTATTTTAATAAATATAGTATTCTTTATTTTTTCTATTATTATCCTATATACATCTTGCTTTATGATTCACTTGGAAAGATAATTTTACTATGCTTTGAATTTTGATTCTATATTTTCTAAATATCATAGTCTTTATTTTATTTCTTAATTTATATTAATACCAACTAAAATTTTAATTAAAGTTTGCCAATTCTGTAAAGTAAAAAATTATAATTACTATTAAAACTTATAAGTTTAACAAATAAACTAAGCATTCTATAAATTATTCTATTAAGAGTATAAAGCTTACTTAGTCATAATTCAGCTGCTATATAAGATTTAGTTTCATTTTACTAAAATTTTAATTTATTTTCAAATAATTTAAGTGAATTTAATTTAGCAAGCATTTATTCTATTAAGTATATCAAAATTATTCTTATAAATATTTTAAATCAACTAACATAAAGGAAATTACTAAATTGTTAATTTTTTGGAAATGGCATTAAAATTAAAGTTTTAAATAACTTTCTTTTTAACATTTATAATAAAGACATTAAAATGTATAGATAAAATTGAAAATTATTAATACTTATTTGAGATTATTTAGATCAAAGACGATTTTTATTTTTTCAATAAGCGAAGGTTTAACATAATAAACTTATTTTCCTATTGCTAAAGAACAATACCACTCTTATTTAAAAATGTTAATTATCGAGGTGGTGATGTCTGCTTGCTTGCTGAAAAAGAACTTGATTCTTGCTAAATCAAATTTAATTTCTTAAAACTTCCTGGATATTTTGTAAGTGTTAAAATTGGAAACTGGCTTATTGCAATATGTTATATGCAAATAAACGAAAATCCAAATATAGATAAAGATATAGCATAAGAAAACCTTAATAATATAATAAATTTTAATAATTAAATTCCTACTATTCTTTGTAGTGATTTTAATGTTTTACTTCCTAATCATGGTAATAACTAATCTCAAATAAATAATAATACTTATATATTTCTAGATTTTATATCATCAAATGAATTAAACATTTTAAATTTATAAGAATCTAACACTTTCATTCATAGAGCTATTAACTAATTTTATTGTAATTACTACTTATTAGCAACTCAGCATCTAAACTCTGATAATTTTGCAGATTTCCTAGTTATTCGAGATTCTGATTTACGTAGTTATTATTTTCCATTAATTATTACCTTGAAGAATGATTTTAAAAAATTGAAATATGAATAATAATGATATTTACTCTTTAAAATATCAAAATTGCAGGATCCATAAATAAGAAGCTTTTATTAACATTTTTTTCTTGAATAATATTAATAATTTTAATAGCTTGACTAAAGCATTGCTGAACTTTAATACCAATTTATTTAAAATCTTTTTAATTAAATTGAGGAAACTGCGCTTGGTAAATAGAATTAATCAAAGCAATATTAAAAATTACCAAGTTTTGTAGACAAATTATTTGCTTAAGCAAAGTAAGATAATGTTACATACTAGAGAGATTTTTCTTAGCATGGAGGTCATAATTAGGAAAACTCCAATTATGATAGAAAAAATATATAAACATTATCTTCACAAATTTTGAAATCGGAAAAAATAGAAAGCAAAGCAAAAACATAATAATCTAAATAAAAATCCTTAATATATTTTTAAAAGAGCAAAATTTAAAAAATGCAAGAGAAATAAACCTCTAAAAAATTTTCTTAAATAAGAAATGTCAAGGAACTGACAAAAAAGTTTGAATAGCCCTAAGACCACATCAAATTTCACTCTAGGAAAAAATATATTTACCCTGCTTTAACTCCAAGAAATAGCTCTAAATAAAGATGGAAGAATTATACTAAAATTTGTGGTTATTGTCACAACAAAGCTAAATATAATAAAAAGCAAAAAATAAATAAATATCAAGAAGCTAGAGTAAAGAAAATAGATTTAGTCCATAATATATGGCGTAACAACAAACCTAATTGCTCAACTAAACGATTTTAATGGAAATAGAAAAAATATAGACCAAAGTAAAAGCATTCAAGAAAAAATGCAAAATCTTTAGTAGAAAATGTACCTCTGGAAAAACTTCAGATAAAAAAGATAATCCGTAAGTAGATTTGAAAAGATATTAATACGCTAACTCAAAATTTGATGGAAAGCTATGAAGGAAGAAACTCAATTTATAGAAGTAAATTGCTCTGCAAGCAAACTAGTTTAAATCAATGGAATCTAAAGGCTATTTAGGAAGAGAACTTTAAAAAAAATTATTTTCCTAAAAATAGTTGTAATTAATTTTAAAAAGATCAAAAATATGTTAAATTTCATATCAACAATAAAAAAATAAAAAAATTTTTATTTCTAGAATTTTTATTTTAATTAATAAAATTATCTAAGATTATTCAAATGAAGATAAAATAAAGAAATTATATATAAGCAATAAAAAATTATGATGAAATTAAAATAAAATAAAATTTATTTTTATTAGCTAAAATAGTTAAAATGTAGAATCAAGATATTTGTATATCTTGTAGTGAAAAATTTGATTCATAACTAGGTATTCCTAAAATTTTACCTTGCAGTCATTCAGTTTGCATTATCTGTTTGGCAGCAGATTTCAGAAAAAATAAACAGAATAAATGTCCTATTTGCTAATTAGTTTCTTTATAAAACCCTAATGATTTAAAAAGCAACGAACAACTTTTAAATGACTAAAAACTAACAACTTAGTTATAATAAAAAATAAAATAAACCTTAGAAACGTTAAAATCTTAAAGAATAAACTTGAAATTATAACTATTAAAGATAAACTAGTAGCATTCTATTATTTGTAAATAGACTTTATTTCTATTGAATAGCCATATATTTAACAAAACTAATCAAGTAAAAAATTAAATATAATAAAGCATTAGAAGCATAAATTAAAAAGTCTTGAAACTTGAATATATTATAAAATAGTAAGGCCAAATTAATATATATGACTAAAGAGAAAAAAATGAAGTACTAACTCAAGAGGATTATCAGAAAGTATAAAAATAAGGAAAGAAGCGAATATAAAAATTAGAAGACTATAAAGAATAATTGCTTAAGTAATTGGGTTAAGCTTTTGAGTTTGTTTATAAGAATTGAAAAGAAAAAACATAAGAAGTAATAGAGAAAAGCTAACAGTAATAAGAAGAGAGCAAATAAAATATAAGAATTTTAAATTAAAGTTAAGAATAAAATTATTAAAATCAAGACTTTTAAAATTATCTTCATTAATTTAGTAGAGATACCTGCAACTTACATTTATTTGATATAATAAGGGAAGAATATAAATTAATTAAGATACAATAAAAAGTTCCTACGTATTAAAGAAGTATAGATTATAAAAATAAACTATATATAGTAGGTGGAAAAACAAATAATTAAGTAATAAAAACTACCTGATAAGTGGATTTCGAAGGAAATTTTAAGTAATTAAATGATATGAATGTAGCAAGATTTTGCTAGGGTTTAGCTGCAGCTTAAGGTATTATTTTTGCTGCAGGAGGGGCAGATAAAAATACATTAAATACAGTAGAATGTTTAAGATTAGAAAGTGAAAATAATTGAAAATGAAGTTCTTAAATGCCCTATGGAATTCATAGTTAAACACTTGCAACAGATAAGTAAGAAGAAAATATATATTCTTTTGGAGGAAAAAATTCAGAAAATTAATTGTCAAAAGATATACTTAGATACAATATTTAAAAAGATGAGTGAACATAGATTGAATTTTAGCTACCAAGTCCTATTAGTGTTTCAGCTATATGTTTAGATCCTTTAATAATATTAGGAGGTAATCATAAAAATAATAAGCAATCAAAAATAATTTATAAAAAAAATGCTTTTAATTGGTAAGAAGCACTTCTTCCTATAGAAGGTAATTGTCTATTTTAAGTAAAATAAAAAGAAAATTATGTTTTTGCCATTATGTATTCATATAGTTAAGAAGATTATATATAAATTATGAAAGTTGAAACTAATAATTTGCATGCAGAAATAATTAGAAGAGAAAGTAGATAAAATAGTAATAAACTTTTTTAATCTTAAAAAATATTAAAAATTATCTATTTTACTTAAAAAAATTATTTTTCTTATATAATCACCTATGATTTATTACATCAAAAAAAAGTATGAATATCTATTAACTTGCCAAAATTTTATGCCTTAAAAAAGAAAAAAAAATCAGAATATATTGAATCACTACCTTCTTTTTTAAGTTTTTTTTATAGATAAGCAAATAATAAGCATCGAAAGGTTAACTATACGAAGAGTTAAAAGTATAGCTAAAATTAGTAATACTAAATCCGACAAAGTAAATTTTTAGAAATTAGTCATTCATAAAAATTCTAAAAAGCTATATTAATTTAGAAAAAACAATAGATTAAATTATCAGTTGATAAAAGTGAGAATTCTAGAATAAAAACTAATTTTTTAGCAAGGAAAAACAAAAATTATTAAATTTCGCCTCGATTAGGACGAAATTTGAATTAAATCATTTTATGGAAAATTAAGGGAATGTTAAACGCTTAAAAGCTTAGAACAGTAGGAAATGAATAAATAGTAATAAGAAAAAATTAAAGAAATATTATAAAGACTATGATAAAAATATTATTAAAATTGGAAAAGAAGAATTTTTAATTGTTTAAAAGTAATAAAGAAAAAAGAAAAAATATAAATTTTATCTTACAATGAAAATTAAGCTAAAATTTGGCTTTATGTGAAAATAAGATGAAAACCGAAAATGCTTTTATAAAATAAAAAACAGTAAAAAAACTTTTCTACAATAAAAAAATAGAAAAGCTTTAAAGAAATTATTTATAGACAATAAAAGTTTTAAATTTTTTTCTGAATTATCTATAAAGCAAGATAAAGAAATAGTGTAAGCTAATTTAGTTTAGATAGTTAAATTTATATAAATTTATATAAGCAAAACAATTTTTTATTTTAAATATATAAATTTCTTTAGAAATTTAAATTAGTAAAATTTTGTATTATAAAGTTTAATAAACCTAATTAGTTTAATATCAAATTTATATTTAATAAAAATATGTTGAAATATTAAAATGTTGCAAATTTATTTAAAAATTAAAAGTTTATATAAAGCTTGAAGAAGATATAAATAATTTGAGCATTTAAATTAAAAAAAATAATAGTTTTAATATAATTAATTAATTAATATAAATGAATATATCTATATTATATTTTCATATAAATTATAAAACAGTTTTATATAAATTAAAAACATTATTCTTATTTCATAAATTGCTTGTATTTTTTTTCTTCTTCCACTTCAACTTCGTTATATTAAATAAATATTAAGATAGTGGCCCCCAAATTTCAGCTTGCTTTAGTGGGGTGGATCTCCAAAGGTACTTAAGCCATCAATCTAGAGATGAAGGAAATAATAGCTTAATCAGAGGTTGGAGAATTAAGTACCCATAATCGACTAAATCTTCCACTGCTTTTGCTTATTCTGAAATCTTGAACGGAACGAACTTTGATTATGATGGCTATTTAACTTTGAATCTGAAGTGAGATGATAGTTGAGCGTTGCTTTGGTATTCGTAAGAAACAAAATCTGCCATGGCTCCATTTTTCAAGATATATCTTATTTACTTGCGGTTAACCACATAATGGTAAAGCCATGTTAATCTAATTTATTTATTTATTCCTTTTTGCCGTTCATTATTTCACTTGTGAAACTAAATTTATCTTCTAGATAATTTTTTGAAATGCTATTATTACTAAAATCGATTTCTTTTAACTGTTTTATAATTTAGAGATTAAAGCTAAGATAGATTTTTTTATATGTTAACTTCTTTACTAGAACATAGATTTTTAGATCTGGAATCCTAAATAAGATCTTGCAGAGTTTCACATAATTAAAAATAATTAATGGCATTCAAATCTTCATGTATGCAAAAATATGAATGCTTTAATTTAAAACGCTTCCATTATATATATTTACCAAATCTCAAAAATCAATGTTGTTATATCAATTCTCTGAGAGATAATAGTAATAGTAATAATATTATAAGTAATATTAGTATTATAGCAAAAGGTTCAAATTTGTATAAAGAAGCTATTCCTTTATCGTAAGCTTATACAATATTTTATAAGTATAATTGCAACTTGCTTCATTATCAATATCTTCAAAATAAAAGTATGCAATTGTCATTTAACTTATTCTATCTATAGTATCTTAAAAGAACTTTCCTTTTCTATTATTTTTAAATGAATTCAAGAATCTTTTACAGTCTTCAACGTTCTATATATCTATTTAGAAATGTTAGGTAAATTTCTTCAAGATTTTAAATATCAAAAGTTATCACTATTTATATTATTAAATAAAAAATAAATATTAAAATCAGAATTTGTTAGCTTTCTAAAAATAATTTAAAATAAAGATTTAAATGTTTCATCTTTATGTAGTCTTAAAAGGTAATAAAGTGAAATCTATGAAATAATATTTGTTAAATGTTTAGTTTTATTTAGAAAGAACATCTTGCTACTTTTATTTATTTTTTATAACTTGCAAAATTGCTACTAAATAATTTCTGAGCTATACTCTGTTTTATGAAGTAAAAAGACTTGAGAATTTGTTGAAATTTAAGGAGTAATATTTGATAGTTTGGTAGCTTTTATGTAAATATTAAAAAAGTATGTTAGGATTCAAACCAGGATTCTTCATGGCTCCAAAAAAACAGGAGTTAAAAGCATCCAAGTAAGGTTAGGACCAAAAAAGGGTGTCAAAAAAATTTACCCATCAGGATAAGTCTTCCACCTCTGAAGAAAAGCCTAGAAAATAAGCTAAAAGTATAATGTGTTTGGAAATCTCGAATCTCATCACAAAAAAGTAAATAAACGCTGATTAACTGATTAAAGTGGTGCTGGATTTCCAAGAAGAGGTCAAAAGCTGAAGAAAAACAATTAGAAGCTAATGGTGAAAATTGAATTTGCGGAGCAAATAAAATCGAGAGTTTTGACCAAAGAATGAGACCTTAACGCATTTTGAATATTTCACAAGACTAGAATAATTAATCTCAAAACTAGCAATAGAAGAAATTTTTTATTTTTCTTATGTCTTTTAGTCTTTATTGTATTTTTAAGATTTTCTTGCATATATCAATGTATTAATTGTTTAATTATTAAACATTTGATATTTAATTATCATTCATCATATATATTTAATTTTTCGTTCGAAATAAGTTAAAGATTTATAATATCTGTTTCTCCCTTTTATTAGATAAGTTTTTCTTTTTAAATTCTCATTTTATAAAAATATACAAATTTTGTTGAACTTAACTTCAATTTCTTATTTTGATTAAATACATTTTTATTTCTAAAAGCATTCTTCATCGGATGGCATAATACTGATTTAATCAATTTTTTAATTTCTTATTTAAATCTTTGGATTTTATGTTTACTTACCTACATAGAAAACATATTGCTTGAAATCTTTAAATTTGTTCTTTAAAACTTTATATAATTTCAATCAATTTAATCTCAAATAATTTATAAAATTATAAATGATACTTTAAACTAAATTTATTTAATTTTAATAAAAAATTGTTTTAAATCTTATTTTTAGAATTTTAATTTTTATACATTCATAAGATTTTAAATATAGTTTAACAATTTTTTAATACTTACTTTTAGATAATTTAAAACATTTAATAATTATAATATTTATTTAATTAAAACAAAATAATAGTCAAAGCATTTGAAGTTTAGTAAAAATATATTACTATTTTCAAATTATTTATTAATAATTTTAATTTAATAACTAATAACTTTAGATTTTAAGATTTTATTTAATACTTAAATTACTTAATTCATCTAAAGAATAAATATATTTTTTCTAAACTTTCAAAATTTTTATTATATAAAAATGGAATTTTATCTTAAAAAATCTCAAACACAAAAGACAAATATAGTTAGGATAGTCATATTAAAATGTTTCCTAGAAATCTTAAGCAAGTAAGAAATTAATAAAAAAAACTTGGATTAAAGAGCGCGTAGCACTTTACTGGCGCGCATCTCTTAAAAAATAGCATTGTCATTAAAAATGCTTAGAGTGCACATTTCGAGCTTAATATCAAGTATGACTTTAATAAATAGCAAAATTAATATAAAAACTTAATTTAGTAATTATATTTATATGAAAGGGATTAATATACAATTTGATCAATAAAAAAAGGTCTGCTAAAAATGTTCGATTTTGTGTGAGACCTGCAAGGCATCCATAACTAAAATTCGAAGGAATTTGAGATCAAATCATATCTCAGAAAAATGGTTTTTAAGCCTCTTGGGGTGTAGATTTCTTTGATCAACGTTTAGAGAGTAGCTGAAGGATCTAGGGGAAAGTATGTAGTTGTTATGACTTCCTCCTATAATAATTTTTTCACGCAGATTCGGGCTTTGTCAAGCCATACCATTGCTTAAGAGGCCAAACTACAAAATGGACGTGGAAAGCCTCTTTGGATTGGCCATGTATCTGAAGAAGGGCATATTCCTATTGTATTCTAGGTCGGAGCTTCTATAATTAGGAAGCCCGAAAAGGTGAAAAAAGCTTCGAATTAGTCAGAAGTGGAAAAAAGTTCTCACAGAGATAATATGAATTCGATCAGAGAAAAGGAACTATGGTAGCAATAGGACAATGGAGGAAATAGAATTCCTGTTGGTACATAGCGATTTACTCTCATGATACTCACAAATTGTAAATTCAGATCAGCCAAGTGCATAAGTTATGAAAAGTCTTTTTGTGCCACTTTGTCCCTTTCCACAACCCTCCCATTTTGAGAAAATATTCCAGAGAATGATAAGAGTCAACAGAGAAAGAGGATCACCTTGAATTAAAGCAATTTTTTTCAGAACGAATTGGGCCCAACAAAATTAAAAATCAAGAACTTCTACATTACGAGCATACCAACGACAAGTCTGCTCGCCGAGCTTTTCCGGAGAAAAAAGCCATCCAATGTAGAATCGGACGTAAAAAGGGGTCTCTGAAGAGGCTAAATTATCTAAATAATTAAAATTCTTTGTATTATTATTTGTATTCAAATTGAACAAACAGAAAAAAGATAAGTCGATTTGCCGAAATCAAAGAAAGCTTTTTTAAAGCTTGTCCAATAATGATTTTATGGAATTTGAGCGAGATTTACAGCTATCAAAGACAATAAAGAAGTAAAAATGACCTAAATGCTTGTATTGTATAAAGCCTGGACATTTCATAAGATTCTGTTAAAATTTTCATATCAAGTATAAGGCTTAAAATTATAAAATCTTTAGTAAAATTGATAAGATGATCGTTAATTCTTAGGGTAGCATTTATATTTTTAAAATAATTAATAGAAAATATTTTATTACAAAATTTGAAGCAATCTAAAAATCCTAACATCAAAAAATATTCGACAACTATTTAAATTTCGATTCAATATCAAAATCATGACAGTTTGGAAGAGCAAACTAGATTCTTTATCATGTAGTAAAAAAGTAGAGAAAGACTGTGAAATTATCTTTTAGGAAAATTGTTTTCAGGAACTTTAAACAAGCCAGTTATTAATTTAATTAGGAGATAATCATTATATTTTATTATTATTATTACTTTCTTTAGTCAAAAAATAAAAAAATAATTTATTTACTATATTTGATTAAATTATTAAATATTATTTTTCCTTAAGATCTCATTTATTTAGTTACTTTGATTTATAAATGTTAATAATCTAGAACGACATTTAGAAATGCTTAATTAAAATTTAATATTAACTTTTTAATTATTTTAACATCAAATAATTAATAATTAATTTATAATTTAATTCTTATTACAGTTTTAAATTTTTTTAATTATATCATGTAATTTTCTAAAAGATTTATCAATAATCAATTTAAAGTATTACAAAGAATTTAAGTATTTTAAAAAGCAAAAGATAGATAACTTTTTTATTTCAATAATTGCTTAATTTAAAAATGGTAACAATTCTATATTTTTATTTATATAATTTTTTTACTTTAAAAGTTTATTTAAAATCCAAATTGTATAATTACTTAAAATAAAGAGAAATTTAGGTTTAAAATTAAAGCTAATAAATATAATTAAAATCTTACTTATCTGTTTAATTTGCTAAACTATAATTTTTATTTATTTTTAATTTAATAAAAGCAATATATTTATAAATGAATAAAAAGTAAATTGCTAATGGTTTAAAAATAGACTTAGTATTACTTAATTTAAATATATAAAATAAGATAATAAAATTTGAAATAAATAGTAATTTAGTATTTTTAATAAATATAATAAAATTTACTAGCATATTTAATTTATTTTTTATACAAGAAAATATTAATTACAATATATTTTCAAATTTACATTTTTTATTAAATACATTTTTTCAATGTAATTTTAAATTTTACAATAAAATTATGAAAAATCATTAAATTTAAATTCAAAAATAACCGAATCGATGAAAATCTAGTTTAAATAAAAAAATACTAACATAAAAATAGATTATATAATACAAAAAGAAATTAATTTATTTGGCGCTATGCTTTGGAAATTAGAGTACTGATATTTAAGTTTTTTGATAAAAATAATAAATTATTCTTATTAAATAAATAAAAAAGATTAATAAGCACGTAGTACCTCGTAGGCGCCCAGCTCTTTCAATATTAATATTTAGAATTAAGAAAAAAAGTGCTTTCATGCTTCTTGTTAAAATTATTCTAGTCAAATGAGTCAAGACAGCTTCTCCAAATGGGGAATCTACTTATTAAACATTATTCACAAGACTTGAATCAAATATTCCAGTCTTCTTGAATAAGGTCCAAATAAGAATTAGTCATTAAGTCCTTAATTAGAAGGTATATCATCAAACTTTCATATTGCTTGTGAAAATCCTCGGGGTATGTTAGACTTGTCTCAACTGAACTTATCAACCCTTCCCTGTGGTGTCATAGTGTAAGATTACTCACAATGCAGCTTACACTGCATCAGATTACCTACTAGTTCTCCCGACTGCAGCCTATCCCCATTTTGTATATAATTATAAATAAAAATTTATTTATTATATAATGTATTTAGGATTATATCATTCATTTGATTTTTATATTTATTTTAAATGTTTAACGTTAAAATCTATAAAAATAATGTCTATTTATGTTAAGAGACTCCTTTCATATAAATTTAGTTTTATTTTAATTTAGTATTTATGAAAAGTTTTTATATTTTTTAGATTATTGTTAATATGGTAACTATTATAATTAAAAATTATAAAAGTTATATTTTATTCCAATTTTTTATTATAAAATGTAAAATTATTAGCCAATAAGCATAAATTAAAATTAAACAAAATTTAGTATATTTCACACTCATATTGTAAATAATTTAAGAATGAAAAGTAATTAATTATTAAAATTTCTAAAAATAATCTAAAATGTTATTACAGTTTTAAATAATTGTAAATATTTGCTTCTATCTCATTTTTTTTATTTTAAACCCTATTATAAACAATTTAATTTAATAGAAAGGAGCAATCCTCCATCTGAGATTTACTTAAACTCTGGTACCAGAAGGTATTCCATTGTGAAAATCAGAGCGAGAGTCTTGGTAAGAACCAAGAGAGAAGCAGGACTCTAGACATCTAGTAAAAATAGGTTGAAAGGTGCATAGACTTTGGGATCCTTAGGGTAGCATTCCGATTATGGCTCTATAAAAGACAAAACTCACGATGGAATGATAGCACTGTGTAAGACTTCAGCAAAGAATGTTTTTAATTTTTAAAATCTTTATTAAATAGCTAAACCATTGAGGTGCAACGCCCTCTATAATCTCAGTTTTTTTTATAACTTTTTAATAAATATTTATATACTTAATATATCTTTTATTTATTTTTATGCTATAAATAAAAAAAACTTAATTTTTATTAATATTTGTAATAAAACTGATTATAAGTAAATACAATCAAATATAATATTTAATTTTATGGTTGTTTTCTTAAATTAAATATTTAAAATAGTTCTAAATAAGATAATAGGTATATTACTACATTTAATAATTTTATTATTACCATTTTAAAAATAATTACTATTTTTTAATTTAAATGAAGATACTTGCTATTTTATTTTAGATTAACTAATAAAAATATACTTTGTAATGTTTCTTTATTTTAATAATATTCTGTAAAAATTTTGTCTCAAAGATTTAAATCTTTAATTACCTAAAAAATTTAAATGATATATATTCAAAACATTTATTAAATAATAGAAAGTGAAAATAATAAAATTGGAATTGAAAATCTTATCATATAAAAAAATTATTATAACTCTTCTAAAAGAAAAATAAGCAACCTAAGCATGGTCTTTTTGGAGAATCAGATCCTAAAATTTTAAATCATGAAATTAAATGAAAATATTGTTATCTAATTATTAAACGAGGGGAAGATTCTAAAAGGAAATTATTAATTAAAAATGGAAATTATTAGCAACTTGAAATTTAAGAGATAATATGAAGATCAAATAAAAGAGAATATTAGTCAGTTTACTTTATTTTCATTTCAATAATTAAATAAAAATAAATAAATGGAGGCACTATAGATATTTAAAAAGAGTTAAGGCTTTATACCATAATTAGAGAAATTCTTAAGAGTTGATACTGAAAAAAGATAGGATATCTGTTAAGACAATGTTAAATAATTTTGAACAAAATGAGATAATTATGTTGCTGGTGAGAAGGTAAGATTTATAGGAAAATTAACTAAGAAATGGAATTACGTGAAGCAATAATAGAATAAAATATTAAAATAATGATGAAAATCCTTAAAGAGCCTTTGGATTTATAATCCTAAAAGAACAAGAAGAGAACTGAGCTGAAGAAAAATACCAGGAATAAAACTATCAACATTTTCAGAAGTAACAAAGATAATTCAATTAGAATTAACTAAAATCGTAACGATTCTAGTAACGAAGGAATTTACTATTTTATTATTATAATATAGTACAAAAGAAATTTATTTTCGTAACCCAATTCTTAAATAAATTTCTTCATGATTCTTAAATTTTTTCCATTATTTTTTTGCTCTTTTTCTGTTTCTAGACAAATTTTTGAAAGATTACTATTTAAATATATTTCTTAAACATTTTTCGTTAAGCGTGAAAAATTTAGTGATAATTTAAAAATTATACTACTAAGTCTATTTTTTCAGTTTTATAAAGTTAGTTTAAACTTAATGTGTTGCTACCCAGTTTATTTTTATGAAATTTTTTAAACGTTTTTTAGTCCTTTTTTTGGAATTAAAAAACTATTAAATTCTTACAGAAATCATTTTAAATTTTATTTATTATTATTTTATTATAAAATCAATTAAATTTTTTTGCCTAAAAAGTTATTTATAAATTATTTTCGAATGATTAATATAAATTTTTCATTGAAATTTTTTAATTCATTTGTTATTTAATATGTGTTGATATCTTTCAGATTTTTATATCACTTCTTGTTATAAATAATTAATCCACCAATACATTTTTATTTTCAACATATCTTATATTTAATAATTTTTATTTTAATAAATATAATGTTCTTTATTTTTTATATTATTATCCTATTTAAATCTTGCTTTATGATTCTTATGGAAATATTATTTTACTATCGTTTGAATTTTAGTTTCCATATTTTCTCTATATTGTAGTTTATATTTAATTTCTTAATTAATATTAATATCAATTAATATCAATTAAAATTTTACTTAAAATTTGCCTTTTTTTGGGATTTTAACCAGTTTATCGGCCGGTTTTTTAACTTTGTTGGATTCCACAACCACATTTTTAACGGGGGGGAAAACAATTTCTCTTCCTCCATACAAAGGTTTCATCTATCCTCCGATTTCTATTATAAAATTTATATCTGAATATATATAAATTTTTAGGTATCTTCGTATTTTTTTATTATAGAAATATTTGAGTAAGTGATTTGACAATTTACAATAATAACAATTTTTTACCATTTTATTATATACTTTAAACTTTTTTTCGTTTCTGCTATTGACACTTTATTTTTCTAAGATTGATCAATTTCATTGATGCTTCCTAAATTAAGTTAGATAATGATTATCGTCACAGTTGCTCTTCTCCTGCTACTTTATTTTTACTATTTTTTTTTCAAATAAGAATTTAATAATTCTAGGATTACAATATGTGCCATTAATTTCTTATTCTTTTTGAAAGATTGAACGCATTGCTTAATTTTAAAAACTTTTTATATTAATTTATAAATAAAAATTTAAATAATTTTTAATTAATTTATTATAATATTCATATGATTCAATAAATCTTATTATTATTAAAAGATCCAATTTTTTATTATTCTTTAAAATATCG
>CAMPDV010002415.1:0-69590 GCA_946699065.1 Loxodes magnus
TGATATTATTTACTCTTAAGACTTTTTTTCGTAAATTAAAAAATTTAATTTTTATCCTTGATTTCAAATGAATAACTTAATAGCATAGCTTAATAAAGATAAACCATAAAAATGACTGTATCTACAAAGAAGATTTAAATTATTTTTAATGATATAGATAGCAAAAATTAATAATTAGCTTCTTATATTAAGAATTTTAAATATAAGTTTATTTTGGTTAATTACACTAAATCTCTTATCTAAAATCTTTCAATTAAGTCCGCTAACTTTTATTCAAATTATAAGCCTTAAGTTGACTCTCACTGTCAATTGAATACTCAAAATTATAATTTTAAAATGGGTAAAATAAGGTTCAGAATAGGCTATAATTGCAGAACTTTTGCCCACAGACTTTTATTTTTCTAATTTTAAAATTGAGTATCCAGATAGCTTCCGTTAATTTGTAAACAAAAATAGCTGAAGAAGAGCTTTTTTGTTTATCTTGCTTTAAATTTAACAAATATACTAATTTGCATCACAAACCCTTATAGATCAAAATTTTAATTCGCTGTGTTGTTAAACTCCCAAATAATTAGGCCTGAAATTTAGTTTAAATTTCATACAAAGCTATTCACAGGATTTTCAAACAATTATATGTTAGTAAATTTTTCAAACTCTTATTGAATACTTCACTAAGATATGCAAATGAATTCTAATTACTAATAATTTAATCCACTACAATGAATATCAGATTTTTTTTGTCATTTATTGCCCATGAAAATACCTCTCAATTAAATTTAATACTCCTACACAGTACCAGAGTCATAGTAATAGCGAAACTAGACGTTACCTTTTTTCCATCAGTAAGCAGGAAATTTTCCCTTCTCAATTTATTCAATTAAAGTTCTTCCTTAATCTATATCTTCAACATAGCTTTGCTATATTTAACTCACTTTAGTTATAGTGAAATAGATTAATTTCATTGAGAATTAACTTATTGAGAATATCCAATTAAATCTGGATATATTTCATACTTAACTACCCCTATTCATATCATCTCTGTAACTACACCATTTTATTTCTTTTGCTTTCTTAATATTTTTCTTAGGCATAAAATTTAGTGGATCGTATTCCTATCACTGTCAGGGTTTTGTAAAGCTTCTATTTAAGATTTAATTTTCCAGAAATAAAGCATTTTTATACAAGACAAATTAAAAAATAAATAAGGAGGATAAAACGAGAATTATTTATGGGATCTAAGTTCTAAAGGTAAGGGAAAATGTAAGCAAAGAATCAATGTATGAAAGAGAAATTGAGCCAGTTAATTTCAAACCTACAAGACAAAAAATTGGAAAGTTTGATTTGAAAATATTTCTAAATAATATGAAAGTAAACTATCCATATAATCTCATTGAATGTTCTTAAATACAAATAATGAAGGTATAAAATATTTAATAGTTCAAGAAATTTATTAGCGACTCGCAATGCTAAAGTTTGCATTAAGGACGTAAATAAAAGTAGTTAATATACTGAAACTAAGCCAATAAACTTTCTTCGAAAGCTACTTTAAAATAAATTTATCACTTTTATGCTTTTTTAGTAATAAAATCTAAAGATTCACTTTAGTTTTTATTCTAAAGTTGAGTGATGGAAATTAGAAGTGAGAAAAGATGACTAACTAAGAAGGAAAGACTTAAACATTGAAACTGATATAAAGGTATTATTCATTTAAAAGTTAGAGTTACTCTAGAAAATAAAAATACTTCTGCCTAAGAGCTAAATGGCCAACTTTAGTTTTTTGTTTATTACTAACATATATAAAAGGGCAATATTTTAGAAATCAACATAAATTGGGCATAGAATAAATAGATCCAGCAATATATTCTCCTATATTAAACAATTAATTATATATTTTATTATAAATATCAAAAATTTTAGGTGAATTCACTATTTATTTCGAGTTTATCTGAAGAAATATAAATAAAGTAAATTTTTATAAAATGTTAAATACACCCAGGAAGGATTAAAAAGTAAAACAATCACAATGGATAAGAATCTTTCAATGGGAATTTAATAAAAAAATGAAATAAACAAAAATTTAGACTTTTCATAGCTTCAGTTGATATTTTACAAAAAAAAAAAATAAAAAAATAATAAAAATATAAAATTAATGTATCCCTTCGTAAATTTATATAGTTAAACATGATTAAAAAAAAAAATACATATGTACTTACTAAAAGCTATAAATGCTATTATCCTTATCAACTACTTAAATTATTTCCAAATAAGTACTATATAAATAAATATCATTAGAATAAGAGATGAAAAATATATTTAAAAACTTTGTTGAGCGACTTATAACAAATCAGATTTAAAGACCTATTAAGCCATATTGCAACAAGTTAATTTTATATAATTAAGGGATTTTTAAATTAATTTGGTTAGTTAGATACAGCAGTAAATTCTATTTTTTAAAATATTTTAGATATTATTTTATTAATTAATATAACAATTTAAAGCTTATTTTAAAAATGAGTTCTTTAATAGATTAAATTTACATCTGATAAAATTGACAGTAATTATGAAAAAAGAAGGATATTTTCAAAACATGAAATTCATATAATTTTATTCGTTAAAGTAAAAAAAAATCATAAACATTGTAAAAAGTATGAAGGTGTATTTTTAGGAATGTAATATTGAATCAAATTTTTGGAAATTTGAAATAAAAGAGGTATAGAGTTAAAAGAGATAAGGTAAAGAGATGTGAAATCATGAGAAGGGAAGAAGTAAGGTATATTTTAAGTGCTAAAGAGTGGTAGAAAGAAAAAGGTGAAAGAAGTAAAAGGAAAGAAAAAGGAGTTGGAAAGAAGGATTTTTGAACTTAGTGTATTAAGAGGAGTATATTTGGGTATTTAGTGTATGTGTAAAAAGTATGAAGGTGTACTTTTAGGAATGTAATATTGAATCAAATTTTTGGAAATTTGAAATAAAAGAGGTATAGAGTTAAAAGAGATAAGGTAAAGAGATGTGAAATCATGAGAAGGGAAGAAGTAAGGTATATTTTAAGTGCTAAAGAGTGGTAGAAAGAAAAAGGTGAAAGAAGTAAAAGGAAAGAAAAAGGAGTTGGAAAGAAGGATTTTTGAACTTAGTGTATTAAGAGGAGTATATTTGGGTATTTAGTGTATGTGTAAAAAGTATGAAGGTGTATTTTTAGGAATGTAATATTGAATCAAATTTTTGGAAATTTGAAATAAAAGAGGTATAGAGTTAAAAGAGATAAGGTAAAGAGATGTGAAATCATGAGAAGGGAAGAAGTAAGGTATATTTTAAGTGCTAAAGAGTGGTAGAAAGAAAAAGGTGAAAGAAGTAAAAGGAAAGAAAAAGGAGTTGGAAAGAAGGATTTTTGAACTTAGTGTATTAAGAGGAGTATATTTGGGTATTTAGTGTATGTGTAAAAAGTATGAAGGTGTATTTTTAGGAATGTAATATTGAATCAAATTTTTGGAAATTTGAAATAAAAGAGGTATATGATATAGAGTAAAAGATGTGAAATCATGAGAAGGGAAGAAGTAAGGTATATTTTAAGTGCTAAAGAGTGGTAGAAAGAAAAAGGTGAAAGAAGTAAAAGGAAAGAAAAAGGAGTTGGAAAGAAGGATTTTTGAACTTAGTGTATTAAGAGGAGTATATTTGGGTATTTAGTGTATGTGTAAAAAGTATGAAGGTGTATTTTTAGGAATGTAATATTGAATCAAATTTTTGGAAATTTGAAATAAAAGAGGTATAGAGTTAAAAGAGATAAGGTAAAGAGATGTGAAATCATGAGAAGGGAAGAAGTAAGGTATATTTTAAGTGCTAAAGAGTGGTAGAAAGAAAAAGGTGAAAGAAGTAAAAGGAAAGAAAAAGGAGTTGGAAAGAAGGATTTTTGAACTTAGTGTATTAAGAGGAGTATATTTGGGTATTTAGTGTATGTGTAAAAAGTATGAAGGTGTATTTTTAGGAATGTAATATTGAATCAAATTTTTGGAAATTTGAAATAAAAGAGGTATAGAGTTAAAAGAGATAAGGTAAAGAGATGTGAAATCATGAGAAGGGAAGAAGTAAGGTATATTTTAAGTGCTAAAGAGTGGTAGAAAGAAAAAGGTGAAAGAAGTAAAAGGAAAGAAAAAGGAGTTGGAAAGAAGGATTTTTGAACTTAGTGTATTAAGAGGAGTATATTTGGGTATTTAGTGTATGTGTAAAAAGTATGAAGGTGTATTTTTAGGAATGTAATATTGAATCAAATTTTTGGAAATTTGAAATAAAAGAGGTATAGAGTTAAAAGAGATAAGGTAAAGAGATGTGAAATCATGAGAAGGGAAGAAGTAAGGTATATTTTAAGTGCTAAAGAGTGGTAGAAAGAAAAAGGTGAAAGAAGTAAAAGGAAAGAAAAAGGAGTTGGAAAGAAGGATTTTTGAACTTAGTGTATTAAGAGGAGTATATTTGGGTATTTAGTGTATGTGTAAAAAGTATGAAGGTGTATTTTTAGGAATGTAATATTGAATCAAATTTTTGGAAATTTGAAATAAAAGAGGTATAGAGTTAAAAGAGATAAGGTAAAGAGATGTGAAATCATGAGAAGGGAAGAAGTAAGGTATATTTTAAGTGCTAAAGAGTGGTAGAAAGAAAAAGGTGAAAGAAGTAAAAGGAAAGAAAAAGGAGTTGGAAAGAAGGATTTTTGAACTTAGTGTATTAAGAGGAGTATATTTGGGTATTTAGTGTATGTGTAAAAAGTATGAAGGTGTATTTTTAGGAATGTAATATTGAATCAAATTTTTGGAAATTTGAAATAAAAGAGGTATAGAGTTAAAAGAGATAAGGTAAAGAGATGTGAAATCATGAGAAGGGAAGAAGTAAGGTATATTTTAAGTGCTAAAGAGTGGTAGAAAGAAAAAGGTGAAAGAAGTAAAAGGAAAGAAAAAGGAGTTGGAAAGAAGGATTTTTGAACTTAGTGTATTAAGAGGAGTATATTTGGGTATTTAGTGTATGTGTAAAAAGTATGAAGGTGTATTTTTAGGAATGTAATATTGAATCAAATTTTTGGAAATTTGAAATAAAAGAGGTATAGAGTTAAAAGAGATAAGGTAAAGAGATGTGAAATCATGAGAAGGGAAGAAGTAAGGTATATTTTAAGTGCTAAAGAGTGGTAGAAAGAAAAAGGTGAAAGAAGTAAAAGGAAAGAAAAAGGAGTTGGAAAGAAGGATTTTTGAACTTAGTGTATTAAGAGGAGTATATTTGGGTATTTAGTGTATGTGTAAAAAGTATGAAGGTGTATTTTTAGGAATGTAATATTGAATCAAATTTTTGGAAATTTGAAATAAAAGAGGTATAGAGTTAAAAGAGATAAGGTAAAGAGATGTGAAATCATGAGAAGGGAAGAAGTAAGGTATATTTTAAGTGCTAAAGAGTGGTAGAAAGAAAAAGGTGAAAGAAGTAAAAGGAAAGAAAAAGGAGTTGGAAAGAAGGATTTTTGAACTTAGTGTATTAAGAGGAGTATATTTGGGTATTTAGTGTATGTGTAAAAAGTATGAAGGTGTATTTTTAGGAATGTAATATTGAATCAAATTTTTGGAAATTTGAAATAAAAGAGGTATAGAGTTAAAAGAGATAAGGTAAAGAGATGTGAAATCATGAGAAGGGAAGAAGTAAGGTATATTTTAAGTGCTAAAGAGTGGTAGAAAGAAAAAGGTGAAAGAAGTAAAAGGAAAGAAAAAGGAGTTGGAAAGAAGGATTTTTGAACTTAGTGTATTAAGAGGAGTATATTTGGGTATTTAGTGTATGTGTAAAAAGTATGAAGGTGTATTTTTAGGAATGTAATATTGAATCAAATTTTTGGAAATTTGAAATAAAAGAGGTATAGAGTTAAAAGAGATAAGGTAAAGAGATGTGAAATCATGAGAAGGGAAGAAGTAAGGTATATTTTAAGTGCTAAAGAGTGGTAGAAAGAAAAAGGTGAAAGAAGTAAAAGGAAAGAAAAAGGAGTTGGAAAGAAGGATTTTTGAACTTAGTGTATTAAGAGGAGTATATTTGGGTATTTAGTGTATGTGTAAAAAGTATGAAGGTGTATTTTTAGGAATGTAATATTGAATCAAATTTTTGGAAATTTGAAATAAAAGAGGTATAGAGTTAAAAGAGATAAGGTAAAGAGATGTGAAATCATGAGAAGGGAAGAAGTAAGGTATATTTTAAGTGCTAAAGAGTGGTAGAAAGAAAAAGGTGAAAGAAGTAAAAGGAAAGAAAAAGGAGTTGGAAAGAAGGATTTTTGAACTTAGTGTATTAAGAGGAGTATATTTGGGTATTTAGTGTATGTGTAAAAAGTATGAAGGTGTATTTTTAGGAATGTAATATTGAATCAAATTTTTGGAAATTTGAAATAAAAGAGGTATAGAGTTAAAAGAGATAAGGTAAAGAGATGTGAAATCATGAGAAGGGAAGAAGTAAGGTATATTTTAAGTGCTAAAGAGTGGTAGAAAGAAAAAGGTGAAAGAAGTAAAAGGAAAGAAAAAGGAGTTGGAAAGAAGGATTTTTGAACTTAGTGTATTAAGAGGAGTATATTTGGGTATTTAGTGTATGTGTAAAAAGTATGAAGGTGTATTTTTAGGAATGTAATATTGAATCAAATTTTTGGAAATTTGAAATAAAAGAGGTATAGAGTTAAAAGAGATAAGGTAAAGAGATGTGAAATCATGAGAAGGGAAGAAGTAAGGTATATTTTAAGTGCTAAAGAGTGGTAGAAAGAAAAAGGTGAAAGAAGTAAAAGGAAAGAAAAAGGAGTTGGAAAGAAGGATTTTTGAACTTAGTGTATTAAGAGGAGTATATTTGGGTATTTAGTGTATGTGTAAAAAGTATGAAGGTGTATTTTTAGGAATGTAATATTGAATCAAATTTTTGGAAATTTGAAATAAAAGAGGTATAGAGTTAAAAGAGATAAGGTAAAGAGATGTGAAATCATGAGAAGGGAAGAAGTAAGGTATATTTTAAGTGCTAAAGAGTGGTAGAAAGAAAAGGAGGTGAAAGAAGTAAATAGGAAAGAAAAAGGAGTTGGAAAGAAGGATTTTGTGAACTTAGTGTATGAAAGTGCTAAAGAGTGGTAGAAAGAAAAAGGTGAAAGAAGTAAAAGAAAGAAAAAGGAGTTGGAAAGAAGGATTTTTGAACTTAGTGTATTAAGAGGAGTATATTTGGGTATTTAGTGTATGTGTAAAAAGTATGAAGGTGTATTTTTAGGAATGTAATATTGAATCAAATTTTTGGAAATTTGAAATAAAAGAGGTATAGAGTTAAAAGAGATAAGGTAAAGAGATGTGAAATCATGAGAAGGGAAGAAGTAAGGTATATTTTAAGTGCTAAAGAGTGGTAGAAAGAAAAAGGTGAAAGAAGTAAAAGGAAAGAAAAAGGAGTTGGAAAGAAGGATTTTTGAACTTAGTGTATTAAGAGGAGTATATTTGGGTATTTAGTGTATGTGTAAAAAGTATGAAGGTGTATTTTTAGGAATGTAATATTGAATCAAATTTTTGGAAATTTGAAATAAAAGAGGTATAGAGTTAAAAGAGATAAGGTAAAGAGATGTGAAATCATGAGAAGGGAAGAAGTAAGGTATATTTTAAGTGCTAAAGAGTGGTAGAAAGAAAAAGGTGAAAGAAGTAAAAGGAAAGAAAAAGGAGTTGGAAAGAAGGATTTTTGAACTTAGTGTATTAAGAGGAGTATATTTGGGTATTTAGTGTATGTGTAAAAAGTATGAAGGTGTATTTTTAGGAATGTAATATTGAATCAAATTTTTGGAAATTTGAAATAAAAGAGGTATAGAGTTAAAAGAGATAAGGTAAAGAGATGTGAAATCATGAGAAGGGAAGAAGTAAGGTATATTTTAAGTGCTAAAGAGTGGTAGAAAGAAAAAGGTGAAAGAAGTAAAAGGAAAGAAAAAGGAGTTGGAAAGAAGGATTTTTGAACTTAGTGTATTAAGAGGAGTATATTTGGGTATTTAGTGTATGTGTAAAAAGTATGAAGGTGTATTTTTAGGAATGTAATATTGAATCAAATTTTTGGAAATTTGAAATAAAAGAGGTATAGAGTTAAAAGAGATAAGGTAAAGAGATGTGAAATCATGAGAAGGGAAGAAGTAAGGTATATTTTAAGTGCTAAAGAGTGGTAGAAAGAAAAAGGTGAAAGAAGTAAAAGGAAAGAAAAAGGAGTTGGAAAGAAGGATTTTTGAACTTAGTGTATTAAGAGGAGTATATTTGGGTATTTAGTGTATGTGTAAAAAGTATGAAGGTGTATTTTTAGGAATGTAATATTGAATCAAATTTTTGGAAATTTGAAATAAAAGAGGTATAGAGTTAAAAGAGATAAGGTAAAGAGATGTGAAATCATGAGAAGGGAAGAAGTAAGGTATATTTTAAGTGCTAAAGAGTGGTAGAAAGAAAAAGGTGAAAGAAGTAAAAGGAAAGAAAAAGGAGTTGGAAAGAAGGATTTTTGAACTTAGTGTATTAAGAGGAGTATATTTGGGTATTTAGTGTATGTGTAAAAAGTATGAAGGTGTATTTTTAGGAATGTAATATTGAATCAAATTTTTGGAAATTTGAAATAAAAGAGGTATAGAGTTAAAAGAGATAAGGTAAAGAGATGTGAAATCATGAGAAGGGAAGAAGTAAGGTATATTTTAAGTGCTAAAGAGTGGTAGAAAGAAAAAGGTGAAAGAAGTAAAAGGAAAGAAAAAGGAGTTGGAAAGAAGGATTTTTGAACTTAGTGTATTAAGAGGAGTATATTTGGGTATTTAGTGTATGTGTAAAAAGTATGAAGGTGTATTTTTAGGAATGTAATATTGAATCAAATTTTTGGAAATTTGAAATAAAAGAGGTATAGAGTTAAAAGAGATAAGGTAAAGAGATGTGAAATCATGAGAAGGGAAGAAGTAAGGTATATTTTAAGTGCTAAAGAGTGGTAGAAAGAAAAAGGTGAAAGAAGTAAAAGGAAAGAAAAAGGAGTTGGAAAGAAGGATTTTTGAACTTAGTGTATTAAGAGGAGTATATTTGGGTATTTAGTGTATGTGTAAAAAGTATGAAGGTGTATTTTTAGGAATGTAATATTGAATCAAATTTTTGGAAATTTGAAATAAAAGAGGTATAGAGTTAAAAGAGATAAGGTAAAGAGATGTGAAATCATGAGAAGGGAAGAAGTAAGGTATATTTTAAGTGCTAAAGAGTGGTAGAAAGAAAAAGGTGAAAGAAGTAAAAGGAAAGAAAAAGGAGTTGGAAAGAAGGATTTTTGAACTTAGTGTATTAAGAGGAGTATATTTGGGTATTTAGTGTATGTGTAAAAAGTATGAAGGTGTATTTTTAGGAATGTAATATTGAATCAAATTTTTGGAAATTTGAAATAAAAGAGGTATAGAGTTAAAAGAGATAAGGTAAAGAGATGTGAAATCATGAGAAGGGAAGAAGTAAGGTATATTTTAAGTGCTAAAGAGTGGTAGAAAGAAAAAGGTGAAAGAAGTAAAAGGAAAGAAAAAGGAGTTGGAAAGAAGGATTTTTGAACTTAGTGTATTAAGAGGAGTATATTTGGGTATTTAGTGTATGTGTAAAAAGTATGAAGGTGTATTTTTAGGAATGTAATATTGAATCAAATTTTTGGAAATTTGAAATAAAAGAGGTATAGAGTTAAAAGAGATAAGGTAAAGAGATGTGAAATCATGAGAAGGGAAGAAGTAAGGTATATTTTAAGTGCTAAAGAGTGGTAGAAAGAAAAAGGTGAAAGAAGTAAAAGGAAAGAAAAAGGAGTTGGAAAGAAGGATTTTTGAACTTAGTGTATTAAGAGGAGTATATTTGGGTATTTAGTGTATGTGTAAAAAGTATGAAGGTGTATTTTTAGGAATGTAATATTGAATCAAATTTTTGGAAATTTGAAATAAAAGAGGTATAGAGTTAAAAGAGATAAGGTAAAGAGATGTGAAATCATGAGAAGGGAAGAAGTAAGGTATATTTTAAGTGCTAAAGAGTGGTAGAAAGAAAAAGGTGAAAGAAGTAAAAGGAAAGAAAAAGGAGTTGGAAAGAAGGATTTTTGAACTTAGTGTATTAAGAGGAGTATATTTGGGTATTTAGTGTATGTGTAAAAAGTATGAAGGTGTATTTTTAGGAATGTAATATTGAATCAAATTTTTGGAAATTTGAAATAAAAGAGGTATAGAGTTAAAAGAGATAAGGTAAAGAGATGTGAAATCATGAGAAGGGAAGAAGTAAGGTATATTTTAAGTGCTAAAGAGTGGTAGAAAGAAAAAGGTGAAAGAAGTAAAAGGAAAGAAAAAGGAGTTGGAAAGAAGGATTTTTGAACTTAGTGTATTAAGAGGAGTATATTTGGGTATTTAGTGTATGTGTAAAAAGTATGAAGGTGTATTTTTAGGAATGTAATATTGAATCAAATTTTTGGAAATTTGAAATAAAAGAGGTATAGAGTTAAAAGAGATAAGGTAAAGAGATGTGAAATCATGAGAAGGGAAGAAGTAAGGTATATTTTAAGTGCTAAAGAGTGGTAGAAAGAAAAAGGTGAAAGAAGTAAAAGGAAAGAAAAAGGAGTTGGAAAGAAGGATTTTTGAACTTAGTGTATTAAGAGGAGTATATTTGGGTATTTAGTGTATGTGTAAAAAGTATGAAGGTGTATTTTTAGGAATGTAATATTGAATCAAATTTTTGGAAATTTGAAATAAAAGAGGTATAGAGTTAAAAGAGATAAGGTAAAGAGATGTGAAATCATGAGAAGGGAAGAAGTAAGGTATATTTTAAGTGCTAAAGAGTGGTAGAAAGAAAAAGGTGAAAGAAGTAAAAGGAAAGAAAAAGGAGTTGGAAAGAAGGATTTTTGAACTTAGTGTATTAAGAGGAGTATATTTGGGTATTTAGTGTATGTGTAAAAAGTATGAAGGTGTATTTTTAGGAATGTAATATTGAATCAAATTTTTGGAAATTTGAAATAAAAGAGGTATAGAGTTAAAAGAGATAAGGTAAAGAGATGTGAAATCATGAGAAGGGAAGAAGTAAGGTATATTTTAAGTGCTAAAGAGTGGTAGAAAGAAAAAGGTGAAAGAAGTAAAAGGAAAGAAAAAGGAGTTGGAAAGAAGGATTTTTGAACTTAGTGTATTAAGAGGAGTATATTTGGGTATTTAGTGTATGTGTAAAAAGTATGAAGGTGTATTTTTAGGAATGTAATATTGAATCAAATTTTTGGAAATTTGAAATAAAAGAGGTATAGAGTTAAAAGAGATAAGGTAAAGAGATGTGAAATCATGAGAAGGGAAGAAGTAAGGTATATTTTAAGTGCTAAAGAGTGGTAGAAAGAAAAAGGTGAAAGAAGTAAAAGGAAAGAAAAAGGAGTTGGAAAGAAGGATTTTTGAACTTAGTGTATTAAGAGGAGTATATTTGGGTATTTAGTGTATGTGTAAAAAGTATGAAGGTGTATTTTTAGGAATGTAATATTGAATCAAATTTTTGGAAATTTGAAATAAAAGAGGTATAGAGTTAAAAGAGATAAGGTAAAGAGATGTGAAATCATGAGAAGGGAAGAAGTAAGGTATATTTTAAGTGCTAAAGAGTGGTAGAAAGAAAAAGGTGAAAGAAGTAAAAGGAAAGAAAAAGGAGTTGGAAAGAAGGATTTTTGAACTTAGTGTATTAAGAGGAGTATATTTGGGTATTTAGTGTATGTGTAAAAAGTATGAAGGTGTATTTTTAGGAATGTAATATTGAATCAAATTTTTGGAAATTTGAAATAAAAGAGGTATAGAGTTAAAAGAGATAAGGTAAAGAGATGTGAAATCATGAGAAGGGAAGAAGTAAGGTATATTTTAAGTGCTAAAGAGTGGTAGAAAGAAAAAGGTGAAAGAAGTAAAAGGAAAGAAAAAGGAGTTGGAAAGAAGGATTTTTGAACTTAGTGTATTAAGAGGAGTATATTTGGGTATTTAGTGTATGTGTAAAAAGTATGAAGGTGTATTTTTAGGAATGTAATATTGAATCAAATTTTTGGAAATTTGAAATAAAAGAGGTATAGAGTTAAAAGAGATAAGGTAAAGAGATGTGAAATCATGAGAAGGGAAGAAGTAAGGTATATTTTAAGTGCTAAAGAGTGGTAGAAAGAAAAAGGTGAAAGAAGTAAAAGGAAAGAAAAAGGAGTTGGAAAGAAGGATTTTTGAACTTAGTGTATTAAGAGGAGTATATTTGGGTATTTAGTGTATGTGTAAAAAGTATGAAGGTGTATTTTTAGGAATGTAATATTGAATCAAATTTTTGGAAATTTGAAATAAAAGAGGTATAGAGTTAAAAGAGATAAGGTAAAGAGATGTGAAATCATGAGAAGGGAAGAAGTAAGGTATATTTTAAGTGCTAAAGAGTGGTAGAAAGAAAAAGGTGAAAGAAGTAAAAGGAAAGAAAAAGGAGTTGGAAAGAAGGATTTTTGAACTTAGTGTATTAAGAGGAGTATATTTGGGTATTTAGTGTATGTGTAAAAAGTATGAAGGTGTATTTTTAGGAATGTAATATTGAATCAAATTTTTGGAAATTTGAAATAAAAGAGGTATAGAGTTAAAAGAGATAAGGTAAAGAGATGTGAAATCATGAGAAGGGAAGAAGTAAGGTATATTTTAAGTGCTAAAGAGTGGTAGAAAGAAAAAGGTGAAAGAAGTAAAAGGAAAGAAAAAGGAGTTGGAAAGAAGGATTTTTGAACTTAGTGTATTAAGAGGAGTATATTTGGGTATTTAGTGTATGTGTAAAAAGTATGAAGGTGTATTTTTAGGAATGTAATATTGAATCAAATTTTTGGAAATTTGAAATAAAAGAGGTATAGAGTTAAAAGAGATAAGGTAAAGAGATGTGAAATCATGAGAAGGGAAGAAGTAAGGTATATTTTAAGTGCTAAAGAGTGGTAGAAAGAAAAAGGTGAAAGAAGTAAAAGGAAAGAAAAAGGAGTTGGAAAGAAGGATTTTTGAACTTAGTGTATTAAGAGGAGTATATTTGGGTATTTAGTGTATGTGTAAAAAGTATGAAGGTGTATTTTTAGGAATGTAATATTGAATCAAATTTTTGGAAATTTGAAATAAAAGAGGTATAGAGTTAAAAGAGATAAGGTAAAGAGATGTGAAATCATGAGAAGGGAAGAAGTAAGGTATATTTTAAGTGCTAAAGAGTGGTAGAAAGAAAAAGGTGAAAGAAGTAAAAGGAAAGAAAAAGGAGTTGGAAAGAAGGATTTTTGAACTTAGTGTATTAAGAGGAGTATATTTGGGTATTTAGTGTATGTGTAAAAAGTATGAAGGTGTATTTTTAGGAATGTAATATTGAATCAAATTTTTGGAAATTTGAAATAAAAGAGGTATAGAGTTAAAAGAGATAAGGTAAAGAGATGTGAAATCATGAGAAGGGAAGAAGTAAGGTATATTTTAAGTGCTAAAGAGTGGTAGAAAGAAAAAGGTGAAAGAAGTAAAAGGAAAGAAAAAGGAGTTGGAAAGAAGGATTTTTGAACTTAGTGTATTAAGAGGAGTATATTTGGGTATTTAGTGTATGTGTAAAAAGTATGAAGGTGTATTTTTAGGAATGTAATATTGAATCAAATTTTTGGAAATTTGAAATAAAAGAGGTATAGAGTTAAAAGAGATAAGGTAAAGAGATGTGAAATCATGAGAAGGGAAGAAGTAAGGTATATTTTAAGTGCTAAAGAGTGGTAGAAAGAAAAAGGTGAAAGAAGTAAAAGGAAAGAAAAAGGAGTTGGAAAGAAGGATTTTTGAACTTAGTGTATTAAGAGGAGTATATTTGGGTATTTAGTGTATGTGTAAAAAGTATGAAGGTGTATTTTTAGGAATGTAATATTGAATCAAATTTTTGGAAATTTGAAATAAAAGAGGTATAGAGTTAAAAGAGATAAGGTAAAGAGATGTGAAATCATGAGAAGGGAAGAAGTAAGGTATATTTTAAGTGCTAAAGAGTGGTAGAAAGAAAAAGGTGAAAGAAGTAAAAGGAAAGAAAAAGGAGTTGGAAAGAAGGATTTTTGAACTTAGTGTATTAAGAGGAGTATATTTGGGTATTTAGTGTATGTGTAAAAAGTATGAAGGTGTATTTTTAGGAATGTAATATTGAATCAAATTTTTGGAAATTTGAAATAAAAGAGGTATAGAGTTAAAAGAGATAAGGTAAAGAGATGTGAAATCATGAGAAGGGAAGAAGTAAGGTATATTTTAAGTGCTAAAGAGTGGTAGAAAGAAAAAGGTGAAAGAAGTAAAAGGAAAGAAAAAGGAGTTGGAAAGAAGGATTTTTGAACTTAGTGTATTAAGAGGAGTATATTTGGGTATTTAGTGTATGTGTAAAAAGTATGAAGGTGTATTTTTAGGAATGTAATATTGAATCAAATTTTTGGAAATTTGAAATAAAAGAGGTATAGAGTTAAAAGAGATAAGGTAAAGAGATGTGAAATCATGAGAAGGGAAGAAGTAAGGTATATTTTAAGTGCTAAAGAGTGGTAGAAAGAAAAAGGTGAAAGAAGTAAAAGGAAAGAAAAAGGAGTTGGAAAGAAGGATTTTTGAACTTAGTGTATTAAGAGGAGTATATTTGGGTATTTAGTGTATGTGTAAAAAGTATGAAGGTGTATTTTTAGGAATGTAATATTGAATCAAATTTTTGGAAATTTGAAATAAAAGAGGTATAGAGTTAAAAGAGATAAGGTAAAGAGATGTGAAATCATGAGAAGGGAAGAAGTAAGGTATATTTTAAGTGCTAAAGAGTGGTAGAAAGAAAAAGGTGAAAGAAGTAAAAGGAAAGAAAAAGGAGTTGGAAAGAAGGATTTTTGAACTTAGTGTATTAAGAGGAGTATATTTGGGTATTTAGTGTATGTGTAAAAAGTATGAAGGTGTATTTTTAGGAATGTAATATTGAATCAAATTTTTGGAAATTTGAAATAAAAGAGGTATAGAGTTAAAAGAGATAAGGTAAAGAGATGTGAAATCATGAGAAGGGAAGAAGTAAGGTATATTTTAAGTGCTAAAGAGTGGTAGAAAGAAAAAGGTGAAAGAAGTAAAAGGAAAGAAAAAGGAGTTGGAAAGAAGGATTTTTGAACTTAGTGTATTAAGAGGAGTATATTTGGGTATTTAGTGTATGTGTAAAAAGTATGAAGGTGTATTTTTAGGAATGTAATATTGAATCAAATTTTTGGAAATTTGAAATAAAAGAGGTATAGAGTTAAAAGAGATAAGGTAAAGAGATGTGAAATCATGAGAAGGGAAGAAGTAAGGTATATTTTAAGTGCTAAAGAGTGGTAGAAAGAAAAAGGTGAAAGAAGTAAAAGGAAAGAAAAAGGAGTTGGAAAGAAGGATTTTTGAACTTAGTGTATTAAGAGGAGTATATTTGGGTATTTAGTGTATGTGTAAAAAGTATGAAGGTGTATTTTTAGTGTTATAAATGTAATCATTTCAGTGTATTGATGTCAATAGGATTAAAGTTTTTTAAATTAACGTGTTATATTCAATTTTATTATTTCTTCTTTAGTAGGCTTTTTTTCTTAATGAAATAATAAAAATTTATTTGAATGTTTTTTTTGAACTTTAAAATATATTATAAAGTATTTTCGCAAGAATTTTATAATTTTAAAAGAAATAAAAAATGTTTAATGTATAAAAATACAAAAAAGTTAAATAAATTGTTGTTAAAAATTGATAATATTATTTTATATTTATCAAGAAAAAAATCATAAATAGTATTAGAATTTTTTTCTCATAAAAGTTAAAAAAATATAATATAAAATTTTTTTATTTTTTTTAATATCATTTACAAAGAAATAAGAGTTGAATTAAGATTTTTCATTAGTGTTAATTTCTTAATTAAATTTAAGTATCTTGATAAAATATTTACAACTTATAGATAATGAGCAAAATTATTTTATTTTTATTCTGTATGTTATTTATTCTCTATAAGTTATAAAAGCATTTTTGATTTATATAATATAACTTAAACATATTTTTATTTCTTCAAATGAATAAGAAATTTCTTATGAATTTTTATGAAGATATAGAGTTACAAATCGATTTAGTATATATTTTATAATAATAGTTTGTATTTAAAATTAAATATTTCAAGTACAATGGAAAAATTAACAATTAATAAATATGCCACTCTTTAATTTATTTTAGCTTGCCTTATATAATTATAATTTTTAATGAATTGTTCCAAGTTATTTCTATATACTATATTTATTTTCTATTTATTTTTAGTTTCTTTAATATTTTTTTAAAATTATATCTAAAAAAAGAATGTTGAAAATCTTTATGCTATGTATAAATACATATAAAAAAGTAAGACATTTGTAATAATTTTTCTATCAAAGATTTATTAATAATTAAAATTTATTGCAAACAACTCCATTTAATTTAAAAAATGTAAATATTATTCTTTTATCAAATAAATTTAAGTAAGAAGATTAATATTTATTTAACTTAAGTTAGAAGGTATATTAAAATATTGTGAATAAATAGAATGAAATAATTAAAAACAATTGAGTAAAGTTTAAATAGAATTTAAATTAAATATTTAAAAAATGTAAAAGTATTAAGTTTGAATAGTTATTATAACAATAACAGATTTAGTTCCTTATTTTATATTTCTTTCTAAATCAACTAATATACTTTTCTTTTTTATATAAATCAAAAATTATAAAATTTAAAGAAATTCTTATATGAATATTAAAATATATTAATAAAACTTTTGAAGGGCTATGAGAAAATATTCTTCATGATATAAAATGCATATTTTAACAAATATAATCTTTCAATTTCTTGAGCTCAAACCCTATTTATTACTCATATTTAAAGGTATAAGGTTTGTCTGCTATATTTAAAAAGTAACTAAAGTTTAAGCTTAACTAATAATTTTTGTGATAAAGCCTATAATCTCGAATAATATACTAATGTATATTAATTAAATGTTTGAAGATTATATTATTTTAATACTCCAGCATTTAAAGGTCAGAATTTACATGATTGTTTTATTATCTTTGAAAGACTTATACAAAGAATATTTTAATTTACGACTTAATTTTATTTATGAAATATGAATGGTATTACCAAACTAAATATTTATTTCATAGTAATAAATAGAATTTGCATCATAATACAAACTTTTTTAACTTAAGAAAGTAAAAGCTTTTAAATTTAATAATGAAATGGTATTAAATTAAATTTTATTTGTACTATTTAGCATTTTGAGATTATAATAATTACATTTATTTAATTTCTTCTTTAAATCACACAAAATCCTTTTCTAAAATTTATTATAATGCATGGAATAAAATTTCCAGTATACTTATATCATAAAATATTAGTTTAAAGATGAAAATGAAATAATTTATTTTTTAGATAATTGAGATTTATATTATTAACTTTATAATTTATTTTACTAATTACTAAATCTCTTTAAAATGTTTTCAAATTTGTTAGATTAAATATGTTCATTTGCCTTTTTTATAATTATAATTAAAATTTTTGAATGAAGATTTACTAGAATATTTAAAAAAAATAATTAGATTTTAGTATTAAAATAATAGTAATTCCTATTTCAATTAGATGTTATTTAATTAGTTACTGAATTTTAAGTTTTTATTTAATTAATATTTTCCAAAATGTATATTTTGCAGCTAATTTACTGAATACTTTAAATTCAATTGAAACAAAAAATTTTTCATACTAAATTTTCTAGTTGTTTGCACATCATACTCACACAATCGACATAGTCTGAAACTACTTCTTTCTTTATTTCAACAGTCTTATGACTAATTATGAATTTAGCTTCTCCCATTGTCCTGATATTATTTATATTTATACTTTAACATTTTGTAAGAATAAGGCTTTAACTCTTTCTTTAGTTTGATCCAATATCTACGACTTGAATGATAATACTTCTATGATATTTTAACAAAAAGCATTGCTTAATTTCTATTCCATTCATCGGCTAATAATGGTTTAAGTACATATAATCATCTTCGCTTTATTTGTTTTTCTGTCTTTATAATTTCTCCTTAGTGTATATTCTTATTGAGATGTCTAGCTATTTTAGTCCATCTATAATAGAAGTTGCGAAGTTTCATTTTGTCAATGACAAACTAATCTTCTTCATACGACCATTAATCTACAAGCTGTTTTAAGTTTTTAATATTCTAATTTTAGATTATTTAAATTAAATAAAATAATTAATTTAAACTAAAGTTTTAAATTAAATAAAACTAAATTAAATAGTTATACTTTAAATGTATAAGCATTTCAACTATTCTTATAAAGATAAAAACTAACTACCAAAATTTATCTATTTATAGTTTAAGCTAAAGTAATTAGATATTCCTCATAAACTTAGTTATCTTTATTAGTTATTTTATCTTAACTTTATATTAATTTAAGATACCAATCATTTAATACTCTTATAATATCACTAATTGAATAATCTTAATCAACTTATTTTTTAATTTTCTAATTAATATTCCTTCTATCATCCTAAAATAATAATTAATATTCTTTAATCTAATAAATTTTAAAGTTTTTATTTATGCATAAATAATAAAAAGTAAATGTTTAAATAGAATATTAGCTTATATATTCACTAGTTTATTCTAAATATTTTATTAACTAAATTCTAAGATTTAATTATTATACTTATACCTTTTTTATACCTTTATTAAATTAATTATATTGCTAATATAGTTATTTAAATAGACTTTTTAAATTATTTATCTATTTTATTACATTTTATTTAAAGTTAAGAAATTTAATTAAATCTATTTTCATTTAAATAGTAAAATAAATTAAGTTTATAGAATAAAGTTAAAATTAATGAGAGTTGCATTATAGAAATATATTTTTTTACTTTTCTCAAGTAAAATAAAAGTTTCTTAATTATTTATTTTTTAAAATAAATAAAATTATAAAATAAATTTATTTATAGCTATCTATAATCTTAATAATTGCTATTAATTTTACATTTTTAAGATTTTATTTTAATTTTTAAATTAGCAAGTGTTAAGTTATGAGATAAAGAATATTTTATTAAATTAATATTAATAAAAATTTTTAATGAAGAATTGGAAATGCTTAAACATAATTAAATAAATAAAATGATTTTAATTTTAAGAGTTAACTTAGTCTTTGTATATTAGTTTATGTTTAAAATTAGTTTTTATTTATTAAGCCTTTAAATCAAACATTGACGTGAATTTAAAATACCAAAAATATTTTTTAATGAAAATGCTAAACTTATATAACTTTTATTTTTTTTAATGTTTGTTATTCAGTTAATTATAAGTTTTTATAATAAATTAAAAGATGATGCATATATAGCACTTAGTTACAATTTTTAATAAAATTGTTTCTCTTTTTTAATTAATAAAAAGTTTATTTTTTATTCTTAAAAAAATTATAAAATCTTACAATATTAAATAAATTTAATTTTTCATTTTATTACTTTGAAGAATCTTTAAAAGTATAAAGTAATTTTAACTATTTATTTGTTTACTTTATATAATTATTTCATTATAGCATAAATTCTGAGCACATATTTTAAAATTAATTGCTTTTATCAGCAATATAAAATTTTAATAATGCTAAAGTGAAAAATTTTTAAATATAAATCAAAAAAATCATAAAGCTTCACAAATCTTTAAAATTTTTATTTATAATTAAATCCAAATTTTATTCCTTTTTTAAACTCTTAAGAAATTATTGATTTATAAAATTATTTATAATTATATTAATTTATTTTGAAATTAATTAATTTTTTAAATAAATCAAAAGCTAAAATTAAAACTAAAATTAGTCGATCCCAATTAGATAAATTAAGAAAAGCTTAGAATCACAAATTATATTGTCTTTATATAAAATAAATTAATCAAACTCTCTTTTTTTATTTATTTCTAATTAAAGGCTTTTAAGAGCGAATTTTATCTTATTTTTTATATTTTTATTTAGATAAAGAAATTATTAAAATTTAGAATATCTAAGTTTTTAATTAATATAAATAAAATAATAAATTATAATAATATTATTAAATTTTCATTTATAATTTCCTGCTTATATTAAAACTAATAAAAATAAGCAAAGCATCCGTTTATTCATGGATGTAAAATAAAAAATTTACAGATAAAAGGAAATTAACATACAGAATGATAAATGAAATAAACTACACCAAAGATCCTGTTACAGACTAAATTTTATATACCTCAAAGCCTTTTATTATAATTGGAGGAATAATTAAGATACAATATAAAAGGAATTAAAATAATAGATAGATTTACTTATTCTTTTATTTAGATGGCAGATTGCTTTCATTGTTGAGAATCGATTTAGAAAATTTATAAAGTGAGATAGAAGTCTACTATGTTTTAATAGTGTCTAATAAATGTTTAATAAAGTATAAAATTTATTTTTAAATATACACTTCTTTCTTTAAATTATCTAAAATTAGAGTAAAACATAATTAAAACGTAAATTTCATATATAAAATTTCATCTATAGTTACTATAAAATTTTATAAAATAGACGAGAAAGTTAGAGAAGATAATGACTATAAATTAAAAATATTAAAAATAAGAGATAAAATAATAACTAACAAAAAATAAAGAAAATAATAAATATTACAAATATTATAAAAAAATTAAAGTAATAGCTTATCTATTCATTGCTAATTATATACACTTTAAGAATTTTTTATTTATTTAGTTAAAAATTATAAAAAATATAGGTAAAATTAAATAAAAATTATGAAAATTGTATTTTTTAATTTGGTAGCATGTAATAAATTAAGGATTTATAGCTAAGAATAAAATCTAAAATTTTAGGTTATATCATATAAACTTTTAATGTACCTCTGAGATTTATTTTAATAATTATCTTTTAAATAAATCAACTCAAATAGTAAAAGTTGAATTATATTAATAAAGCATTTGCATACAAAGAAAATATGTTGTATAGCTTTATCTTTAATAGATTAAGTAAAGTTTTTATATAATTTAAAATTTAGAGTTTGTTAATTAAGAAATGTGTGTATTTATAATTAATATAAACTCCTTATCCAATAAATGAGAATTATTATTATTTAAGTCATGATAGATTAATTGAAAAACTTAAAGTTCAAATTATAAAGCTAAATTTTATGAAAAAATTTGTATTTTTCTCAAATTAATTAAATTAAATAATTTCTAAATAAATTTAAAATCCAATCTTTAATGCAAAGGTTAATGAAGGAGATATGCAGTTTACAATATTTTTTAAACAATTTAAAGCATAAATTATTTTTAATCAGAAGAATTTAAATAGCTCTTAATTTTTTAAACAAGAAACAAATCCTCAAGTTTAGAGAATTTAGATTGAAAGAAATATAGTTAACCATTAAAAATAAAAAATGATAGAACTTAATAAAGTCGAAACATTTCTTTTTTATGCTAAATAAAAAAATTATGCGAATTAAAATCAAAAAATAATAATTTTAGAAGGTATACAATCTCCATAAATTTTAAAATGATCTTCATAAATAAAAAATTAAGTTATATGAAAAAATTTCAAAAAATATTTTTACAAAAAAGACTATTTAAAGAAGAAAAATTTAGAAAAGATAGACGACCAAGAAAAAAAAATGGTGGAAGGTTTCAATAAGGGCTTCATGACCACCTCTTCCTAAGCTAAAAAGGAAGGGAGGAAGCAAGAAACCAATTCTCGGGAGTCGTCTTAACTTTAACTCCAACTTTTTTCTTAACATCCTGGAACCTAGGGCAACCAGGAATAATATAGAGAAATTAAAAAAATCTAACATTCGGAAACTCCAACTCCAACTTCAAGTGAGAAGCCAAGGAAGCCAAGGAAGTAGACGAAGTCTGCCCTTCACCAGGAGGTTTCTTAATTCAATCCTTCTGGCTAGATGAGCATGGAGAAGCTCATAAAAGTGGTCCTAAACCCCCAGGAAGAGGTTTAAAAATTTAAGCATTTGAACGAAAAACTAATGATAAAGCTAGAAGAAAAGAACTAAATGGACGAGTCTCGTATAGACAACTACGAGCGCTAAATGGATACATTCTACAACATCCAAAATCACTAGGAAAACTTATGACAAGGAACTTATGATAATTATTCAGTATACAATTATTTAAACTTATTATATATAATGATGCTATATTATGATTATGATTATATCAATAAAAAATAATTATTTACAACTCTTAACAGAAATAAAATAAGCCTAAGCTAAATAAAGAGATTTTAATATTTTTATTTATTAATTTGCTTTTAATTTATTTATATTAAATTATAATGCTTAAGTTTAGAATAAGCAAGCCTTACTAATAATTTTTGTCTTAACTTTAATAATAAATAAATTATTATGGATCTTTTCTAAAATCTGCTATATTTATTGATTACAGCAAAATTTATTTTTAAAATCCTTAACTTTATAGCTCATATTTGCTTTAAATTTTTTAAAACTAAAATAATTAAATTTATTAAGAAATATCTTTTTTTTTATTTTATGAAGCATATTTAGATTAGATTAGTTAGTTTAGGGACTAGAATCATTATATTATTCATTTTTATCTTTTTGGATATAAAATTATTTAAAGCCAAAACTATATCAGATGTTGGCAATAATTATAACCTAATTTTTATAAGATTTGTTTACCTTTATTAATTATCCATTTATAAATTTATATCTCTTCTTCCTTTAATTTGTTCGACAATATCAAATCCTGCATTATTTTGTAATTCTCTTTGAGTTTTAGTTAGTTGGAAGTATTTCTTTATTTATATTATATTTAGACGTTTTTACTCTCTATTAGACTTAAAATTTCATAATTCTTAAATAATAATTGACTCTATCTTTTGACTTACTAGCTTAATTTTGTCACCATATAATTCTATGTTTATATATCTGAGTCCTATAACGTATTTTTGAGGAGGCATAAAAATAAAAACATAATAATAATTTTAAATTGAGATAGCCATTTATCTTTATTACATAAATTTGAAAAATATCATTTTTAGAGACCTTTTACTTTCTAAAATATAAAAAAGAAAAATAATTAAATCAAAATAAAAATTTATTTTATATAAGTTTAATAATGCTTCTGTATTTAGAAATTCTTTTCTCATATTGTTCCAATTGTTTTCAACTTTAAAACCCAAATATAATGATTCTTAAATAAAAGAACCTTAAAATATTTAAAGTTTAAATAGAAAAAAAATTTTGAATTATTTTATTTTGAATTATCTTTTATTTTTTCTATGAAAATTGTAAGAAATCGGAAGAGCATTTTCTTATTTTGTTTTTAATTATTTACCTGAAATATATAAGCATTAATTCCTATATTCTTTTGTAAACTTAAATTAAGAAATTTCTTTTAAATATATAACTAAGTTTTAGATAAAAATTCTTTTTTATAATTTTTAGATATTTTTATTTGGTAAATTTTATTATATCAATTGATGAATTTAATTAAAGGATTTGCTAGTATTTATTTCTACTAAAATTTAAATTCAACTAGCTATTTTTATTTAATTGTCTTAAAGGTATTAACTTTAAAATATTTTAATTGTCTCATTTATCTAGAAATTATTATACAATTAATAAAGCTCCAAAACTTTTTAAATGTGATCATCATTTTAAATTAATGAAGAGATTAATTAAATTTTTTATTTAAGTAGTTCTCCTGATTGCTAAGAATTTATATCTTGGTCGTCTATTTTTTTTTTAAATTTAATAACTAAAAAGTTTCTCCGTTTTTAGGGATTTTCACCCTGTCAGGAGTACAGCGCTTCAAGCTCCTCACTGTTAATTAAAATGTTTGGGTCGATAGGAAGATTGCGCGTTCACATCCGCGGGTTTTTAAATTAGGTTTTCCGTCTTAAATTCCAGTCAAGTCTTGTATTTAGCTCCATCTTCTTCTTGTACATTCTTCCATTCTTGTTGCAAAAAATCTTGTTTAATCTAATTTTTTCTATTCGCTTTGCTTATCAGAAATCCCGTTGTTTCTTTTGGAATTTCCGACAGTTCCGATAAAGATGTTGTTGGCTTCCGCAGCAGAAGCATCTCTTCCTAATCGGGATTAGTCCCATCCGAGGTTAAGCTTAGTGTTCGACAACCATTGGAATCGATCCAGCATTCAGTTGTTCCATTCTTGATTCTTTAAGAAGTTGAATCTCCTATTCTTATTTCATAACAAGATCCTTTAGCTTAGTTGTGTTCATATCAAGAGAACATTGCTTCTTTATGTTATAAATAAAATTGCTTATACATCTCATACACTTATATAAATGTATTAAGTTGTAATATATATAGCACCTAAAAATAAATAAATTTGCTTCTTTATAGATATAAAAAAGAATTATCTTAGTTTAAAATCCATTTCGTAAATCGGGATTTTCTTTGAGTATTTGAAGTTAAAAATTAATTAATATCAACATGTAAAATTTATATTCATGAAATCAAAATATTAAATATTAAACAGATCAAAGATAAAATAGACATAACTAATTATTTTTTATGTAAAGGAAATAGAAAAATAAACTAGAAAAAATCAGAATTTTTGCAGTTCTTTCATAAAGCATAAATAATATATTTATCTTTATTTATTATGAATATCTTAGTTCTTTTAGACATTTAAAATAAAAATATAAGGATCTCTAGACTGCTAATTCATTTGGTTAATAGCTTTTAAATTATATTATTAATTTAAATTTTATTAAATTTGCTGAATGAGCTAAAGTTCTTTGAAACTAGCTTGAATGGTTGGAAATATTAATGCTTTTAAATAAAAAATAAAAAATTAAAATTAAAAAGATTTATTAGGGTTTTTAAGTCCTTAATTATTAATCAATAATTAATAGCGAAATAATTATTTATTTTTGTCTATTAGTGCATTAAGAAAGAGCTATATGAAAAAAAGCTTTAAAAATATTAAGTTGATTTTATTTTTAATAAAATTTTCATTTAAAGCTTCTCTAACTCACAATATTATTAATAGTAAGTATCAAAATCTTTTTTTCTTTCCCTATAGTTATTCTTTTCTTGATAAAATTCTGAAAAATATTGCTCAAACCGAAATTAGAAATATGAGAAAATAAAAAAGCAATAAATATATATAATGATAGTTCTTTATTTATTCTATTAAGTTTTCAGAATTAAAAGGACATTGAAGTTTAGTTAAAACTTAATAATTAATTAATAACTTAAAAATTATTAATTATTAATTATATGGCTGTATCATTTTCTAATAAAGCATTCTAAAATAAAATTCTTAAGCGAATATACTTTGTTCCTTCATACACCTTTATAATTTAACCCTTTAAATTAGAATCAACCTTTAATATATGGGTAAATATAATTATTTTCTCTTTTAATTTAATTAAAGAATATTATGTAGTCAGTGTATAAAAGAAATTATATTTATTATGTATAATTTTTAATTTAAAGTACTTAAATTTTAAACTAAGAGTGTGGAAATAATAAAATAAATAAATCATGTTGCTAGTATTTCCTTTTATTAATATAGCATAATTTATTTCTCTTATTATTATTAAGCTACTTTTACATTTCTTTTATATTATAATTTTGTATGCCTTTTACCTTTTTTCCATAAGTCAATTATATCTACTTTACCTGATTATCTTTATTTTAGTCTTTTAAATTATTAAAAATTATATTAACTTTAATAGGAAAGCTTCAGAAAAAATTAATAATTTCTTTATATATTGACCTTACAATGAAATTCCATGAATTTATTATTATTTGTTTATTACTAAAATAAATTTTTAAGCGAAAATACTAAAAAAGATTAATTTAAACCAAAAATTCCAAATTTTTATAAAAGGGGTTATGATTTAATTTATAACTTAAAGATATGAGATTGTAATTAATTAATTTAAGAAAAAGTTGTTTATAGATATTTTATTGCCAATTTTAGTTAAAAACTTTATGTTGGTTGTTTATCTAAATTAATAATGCTTATTTTTTAATAAATCTTTATTTAGGATATATAAGTTTTATATAAACTCTAAGTTATTTTTAATTTTAGAAGTTGTTTGCTTCCTAAATAAACAAAAATTGCTATTATATTTATAATATTTTATATCTTATGAGAAGATTTACTTTGACTTAAGATAAATTTAATAATAATTTTTCTAATTTTTATGCTTTTTAATTAATAAATAACTTTTATAAAAATGAATCCTTTGAGTGTATTTAAATGGACTTAATAATAATATCATTAATATACTCTTTATCTACAACTTTCTTTCTTTAATAAATTATACTAAACGCTTATAAAATAAATAAAACCTTAAAAAAGCATAAAACTTATTTATTCAATTTTCTTATATTTTATTTTTTAAAGTTAATTTTAGATTCTCATTTATTAAGTTATCATAATAATTTTCTATTAATTATTTTCATATAATAATCTATAACAATAGTTAAGTATAGGAACTTGCAAATGGAAATTTTAAAGAACTGTAATAAGTTATTTAGAATTTAATCCTTTAAATTTTAAATTTTTGCTCATCTTATAAAAGGGGTTAAATTCTTGGGAAATGTATTTATTTTGACTTAACCTTTATGTATTTTTTAATTGATGTTCAAATTATTATTTAAATTCTAAAAATAAAGTTTTCTATATTTATCTTAAATATTATATACATACAGGCTATTATAAGATAAAAATGGTATAATTAAATAGTATTGGCAGATGATTGAAAGTGGATGTTAGTTATTTGTATAAAGTTTTTAATTAAATTTATTTATATTTTAGAGTTTTAATATTTAGTGTATTAAATAGAAAAAATGAATTTGTATTTTTAGTTTTAATGCTAAATATATTTAATTTAAGAGACTATATAGTTGTATGTTTAAGAAGATAAAAGTATTTAGATATTTTTTTTAAATATTTTAGACATAGGTAGAAAAAACCTTTTTAGAATCTAAAAATAAAAGATACATAATTAATTACATGGGTTTAAATTTAGAGCTTTAGTATTCGTTTTTCTAAATTAACTAATTCCAATGCTTAAAAATTCTAATAATGCACTTTATTTATTAACAATTTTTATAGATTTTTAATATGAGAATAATAATATACAACTATTTTGTAAACTTAATAAATGAGAGAATAAAAAGGAATTTATTTTATGCTTATACGATAATTAACTTACTTTAAGTTTATATTTTAGAAGATAAATTATTTCATATCCTTTGATTTAATAGATTAACTATATGCTTTTATATTTTTAATTAAATTGGTTTTTTATCTTTTTCAATAGCAACAGTAATGATATATATTTATAATTTTTAGGTTTTAGTTAAAACTTCTTTTTATGATATGATTTAATAGCTAAGAATAATTCTAGATTTAATCCCAAATATTTAAAATGCTTAATTAATGTGAATATCTTAAATATATTTAAGATAAATTTATTAATAAAAAGGCTGTTATTATTATTTATATGTGGCTTTCTTTAATTAATTTTAACTATAAGGGTTAGGGTCATCTTTAATTAGAGGAAATGTTTCCTCAAATTAAAAACAATAAAAGTTTCTATATTAAATACTCAACTGTACATGTCTTCATCTGAATCAATTTCAAACTGAGATAATTCTTCTTTCTCTTCAATAAGCTCATAGAATTGTTCTTCCATCTTCTTGTAATTTTTCTCCAGCTTCCCTAAAAAAATTCTAAGGTCTTTGTTGTCCTTTTAAAGCTATTTATTCTGTTACTATTAATTACCAAGATCCTGTTTAATTAGTGTCACACTTTAATCATTTAATATCAGCTTCTTTCTGTAAAATCCTCCAGAGTAGTTACAATATAGCCTCCTCGATGTTCTAAATTCTTTACGGTTCTGTTCAACCACTCTTCTTCACTTCGGACATTACCTCCAAAAATGTCCAACCTTTTGACAACAATAGCATCGTTTTATTAAAGGCTTGAATTAAAATTTTTATTCTGTTTACATTTTTTCAATTTCCATCTTTTCTGACTGAAGTTAGTTTTTTTTGGTTGGTAATCGAATTTCTTCTTTAATTTTCTATTGATTTGCTTCTAGGTTTTTTTTCTAATAGTTCAAATTAGGAAGTTAAGGCTTTAATTTAAAACTAAACTTTACTTACCAAGTCTTGGTCTTCCTTTTTCTATCTTACATTAAAAGCCGAAGATTCAAGTTTTCCACCTTCAGGATCTATATTTCGGTATTAATTTTCTCAATTAATGAATAAAGCTAAATAATGTCTTGCTCGTGGGGTTTCTCAAACTTTTTCAGTTTGCTAGGAAATTCCATATTTCCCAATCCTTAACAGGAGTAGATTTATCTTTTTTGAATTCTTGGCTCTTTTTAGTTAACTGAGACTTAAGATTGATCTTTAAGGTTAGAATTCAAGGTTTAGATTCCCGGGTTTTTTTCCATTTTTTATATGTGGCTTTCTTTAGTTTACTAACTTTATTAGTATTAAATCTTCTTAAAAGTAAATATTCTATCTTATTACTTAAATGTATTTAAAAGACAAGAGATACTTAAATCTCAAAGCCAAAGAGATTATTATTAGCATATTTATATATTTTATTTATTTCATCAAAGTCTATTAAGCTTTATATTTACTATTATTCCTACTTTAAAAAATACTTATATTTAATTAATAATTTTATATAGCTAAGCAAATATAAACTTATTATAAAGAGCTGCGCACCAACGAGAGTGCTACGCGCTCTATAATCAAATTTATTTATTTATTTATTATTATGACAAAAAATAAATTATTTTTATAGTTTTTAACTTAAATCAATTTAGTTTTTTTGTATATAAGTGTATATTTGAATAAATGGACTGCTAGAGCTTTCTTCATTTAAAGATTAAAATAAATAAATTAAAAAAATAAGCATTCCATTCTTAAATCTAAATTAATCCTTTATTTATTCAAAATAATTTATAATTGAAGAAAATCGCTAGTTTTTTATTTTTATTTTAGTCAATTAATTTGCTTGTAAAACAGCTTTATTTTAAGTAATCATAAAAAGCTTTAATGATTTAGTTTATTAATAACAAAAATAGAATCTAATTAAATAAACTCATATCTCTTCATGATTTTAGATAAAAATTAAAGGATATAATCAAACTATTTAGTAATTTTTATGTGGTTATATCATGTTTAAGTTGGCTTGGAATATTGCTTCATTAAATAAGTTTGGTCTTCTTTTTTTTATTAAATTTAATAGAATTTTTTTAATTTCATTAATATTCTTTTCTCTTTATCTAATTATTAGATTCTGAAAATATTTGTACAATATTTTCTTCTTAGTTTAATTAATTTTATCTAATAATTAATAAATAAAAGGAATATATTAGCTTATTTTTATTAATTTTATCATATCACTTAATTTGCGAATTTAAGTTCTTTGTAGTTTTTTTTAATTTTTATTCTTCTTTAATTTTTTCACTATTTAATTTATTGGCAAAAGTATTGAAATTTTATTTATTTCCTTTATTTCTTTTAGCATAGATATTAAGAAAAAAATATCATACTAAATTTGTTATCTATTAGATATGACTTTGTATGTGTACTTTCTTTATTTAAAAAAAAATTAATTTTCTGAAATGTAAAAAATCATTTAATTTCTTTAAAAACCTAAAATTAAATCGTAGTATAACGCTTAATACTCAATAGAATATTATGTTCTTATTGATTTTTAAAAAATTATTATATTTATTGAATTTTATAATTAACGAATATTTATTTTGCTTAATAAAGAATATTAAGATTAAAAAAAAATAGTTAATGAATATTTATTAACTTAATAAAAAGATTTAAAAAGCTTTTATTTTATAGAGCTATTTATTAATTATGAAAAGTAAAAAAATTAAGAAATAATTATTAAACTATTTAAGAAAATGTATTACCCATGAAATATCAAGAAATATGAATATCTTTAATCAAATTTTTAATTTATTTATGAAAATAATAGATTTCTATTAATCTAAAATATAATGAAAATAAATAAGCTTTATACACTCTAACTTTAAAATTGCTTAAGAAAAATATATTGTATTTTTATTAGTTAAACATTATAAAATATTTAACTAAATTTAACAATTTTATGATCCTTAAATAACTATTTAAATTAAATAAATTATAAAATCTTAATTTTAAGACTAGGAATTTAATATAAATTTATTATAAATAATTAATTTTTTGTTATATATCAATTATTAATAATCATGCTTTATATCATTAATTTTTCTTCTTTGAAATTATTGGAAAAAAAAGGATAAAATTAAAATCTTTCATGGCTTATTAGAAAAATTCTCAGATCAGTTCCATATTCCTTCAAGTCTTATCCTGTAAATTTATTTCTCTTAACATTCTTTTAATTCTTTTTCCAATCTTTCCATCATCTTTCATTGGCTAAATTAAAATATATTTTTATAATTGGGTTTTCTTGTAATAGTTGTTATAAATAAATAAATTTGATTATAGAGCACGTAGCACTCTCGTTGGTGCGCAGCTCTTTAAAAAAATGTTTCATACTGACAAGAATGTTTGTTACTGATAAAATTATCAGATACTGATAAAAATGTTCAATACTGATATAATTTTAGAATACTCGTAATCTTTAATACTTGCTGGAGGTCCAAGGATATGGCAGGATTGTGTCTCATTGCATCACCAAAGCAGAGGACGACATGTGTCAATTATGGGTACTTAAATTTCCCACCTCTGATGAAGCTCGCAATATTATTTCTTTTTAGTTCCAGAGTTAAAAATAAACGAAACCAAGTCAAGCCAATGTCGAAGGTCTAAGAATCTTATGTCTCGAGGCCAAACCAAAGCAGAGGAAGACATAAAGTCGATTATGGGTACTTAACTTCCCCAACCTCTGATGAAGTTGACCTTGTTGTTCACCTTCGAACAACTATGGCGGTTTTAAAAAATGTTAATATTAGGACTAATTTAAAAGTTAAATAATTAAATGGTTTCAATTAAATAGTATGTTCTTATGGAATTCCAATGATATAAATGATTGCATAAATCTATAAAAATATAGTGGATATTTCTATTTGATAAATAAATGAATAAGATTAGAGTTTTTAGTTTTTTATTGGTATGACTAAATAAAGTATTCTTAATAAGTAAAGATAAATTTATTATGTACTTAGAATGAACAATTTGCTTATATTATAATTTTTCTAAAGTTTAACTTTCTGTGTCCCTTTATTATAAATAAAAGCTCATTATAATTTATTCTAGCTATCAGTTGGATAATTATATTTTTTTATAAAAGCTAATTTTATAAGACTGACGCTTATGCCTTTTCTATAATTGTGTATAAAGGAAATTCTGAATAACTAAGTTTATTTACAGCTAAATTAGATTCTTTTATGACCTATAAAACAACAATTTGATTTAGTTTTTTGTATGTAGGAATTAAAGTTGATTTGATTAAAACAAGCGTATGATTACTCGTAATAGTATTATGCTAATTAAAGTTAAATTAGAATTAAATCTAAAATTCTTATTTTATTTATTAAGCATAACCATAAACATTGTACTCTTTATATAAAAAATAAATGATAATCATGTATTTAGGTATTAAAAACTTAAGTTTATCACTTATAACTATTATTATATTGTGATTATGATGATTTAATAATAACTAAAATTTATTTTAAAACTTTAAAAATAAACACAACATAAGAAAAGATAAATAAAAACAGTTAAATACATTTATTTCCTTTTTAGCTTTTAGATTTTCTTTATTTAAGTTATTTCTAAAAATTAAGCCAATAAAATAAATTAATAATTATTTATCTTATTTTATATATCTATATTTTAATTAAAGTCTAGTTATTTGTAATTTGGAAAACCTTGCTAATCATATCATATTTTTCTTTTGCTTTTTAAAATTAAAGTTGTAATATACCAAAAAGAAATATTATTTCTATATCTTAACCATTTTTTATAATAGATCAGTAGATTTAAAATCTAATATCAATTTAACTTTTAAATGTATTAAGATTTTATTATTGAAATTAATAAAATTAAAGATAGCTATCTAAAGAAATATTATAAACAAGCTTTGAAATATTTATAATTTCATTAAATTATCGGTTTAGATAAATACCCTTCTTTATCTTTAATTAATATTTTATATTTTAATTATATTATCTTTTTTAATTTTATCCTTATGCTTTAATTAGTTTAAACCTTTCTTAACTTTTAATCATCTTCAACATTTTTTCTTCTTCTTCTACTTACAATTTTCTAAGATTTCATTTTAAGCAAGTAAATGATAATAATTTTAGATTTATTTTACTATTTTAACATGACAACCAATTTTAATACCATAAAAATCTAAGTTTTCTTGCTATATCTAATATCCAAAAGATTTTATTTGATGAAAAATAAATTACCACATTCAATTAAAATTGCTTAAACTTATATTTCTTAATTTCTAAAGAGTTCGTTACTTTGATTAGCAGCATCTTACTTCTAATAACAATTTAGCTTATATCAGTTTAAAAATAATTATTAATTAGATGCTAGAATCTGTTAATATTCTAACTATTTCATTTATATCTAAATAATCATACTTTAAGAACATCAAAGTTAGAATATCTCTATGTTACTCTACCATCTCGCTCTAGAACTTCTACAGCCAGTCAAGTCATACTACTCTACCTGAAGTAATTAGTATTACAATAGAATCTGTTGGAAATTCATGCAAAACTAGAGAGAACACTGGAAGATTTTTGAGCTAAAGCGGAGTAAAGCAAAAAAGGTCAGGAAAATAAAGCAAAGACAAAAGTTGTATTATCAGAATAAGTTATTCTACGTACTGGGTCTTAGGATTTATAGAAAATACTCAAACTTTGAGATGTATGAAAACGAATGAGAGCACACGTTTATCTTCAGAATTAACTAAAAATTAGTCTTAAAGCGATATATATTCTTGAAATCTATCGCATTTGAAGGTAAACAGGAGCAAAATCCGTTGAAAGAAGTATAGACTTTAAGGTATATATCAAAAACTTTTGCTTCGAATAAAAATTTAATTTAACTTAGAGAAGATTATATTTAGATAGAAATTGAATTTGATAATAGTTAAGCTTTTCCATTTAATCAAATAAGAATAATAAATATAGTAAAGTTGTAATTCATTAAATCATTTGTTTGACTAACTAAATTTTTATTGACTCTCACTTCTTTGTTTCTATATTATATATTTAAACTGTTTGAATCTATTATGTAAATTTTCTTTTTTGCAGTTTAAGCACAAACATCAACTTAATTTATTTTATCTAGTTTTCTAGTTGATATAATTCATTCAGATTAAAAATTTAAATATTTCCAGTTCCTTCATTAAAAATATAAACTTACTTTTAAACTAAAAATGTATAGGATCATTCGTTTACGTAAATCTTATTTATAGTGTTTTTCAAGTTTCTTTTTCGATATTATATGCAATGATTGCTGCAAGAGCAAGACGAGAAAAACTGAGTGAAATTAGATTCAAGACTCAAATTAATAGAAGAAAACCTGTAGAAGCTTCATAAGAAACTCCAATGGAAATAGAGAAACAAGAAAAGACATTTCCTAGAGCAAGAAAAAGAGGTTACATCTGCAACAGCACTTGACATTTATGACGAAATATCCCCAATAGAAAAAAATAAGAATGAATATCTGTTGAAATTTTAACTAATAGCAACTAAAGTAACGAGCAACGGAATTCTTCCCATCAGGAAATGGTAAAATTTGGAAAAAAAATTCTCAACTCAGATTATATAAAAGAGAGAAGTCAGGAATAAAATACAATGCAAGGACAGAACATGCAGGAACTGAGATTTTATAAATTTAAAACTTCAATTTAGCTGAAAGGCGAACAGTTATTTTAATGATTAATGTTTATATGCAATGATTGCATTTTAAAAGTCTTTAAATAATCCTCCAAATACATATATTTCATTTTATATTGCCTAAATACTTGCTTCTTCTGTTTCATTTGCTAAGTCACAAATTCTCTTTAATTTATGCGTTTTTACATTAAAAGCTTCACGCTCAGATAAATAATATAATCATTTACCTCCTATTATAAAAATAAATTACAGATATATATGAAAATAAATACAGGATCCATACCTTATTACTTGAGATTCAAGTTCCATAACGTTATTTTCGCTTATATACTCGATCTATCATCTCCTTAATTCCTATTATATCCACAAACTGCAACAAACTCTTTATTAGAATACTGAATAGATCTACAATATTTATTTCAATTTTTTGTTTAAGCTTTAAAAGATGTGAACTTCTGGGTTACTTTCATAAGTAATAAATACAATTAATAAAAGCCACTTAGATCTTAAATCCATTATATTAATTATAAGAAAAATTGTAAGAAAAATTTAATTAATGAAGGGTTTTTTAGTTTAAAATTAGGATTTTTTATATTTAAAATCAGTCTTCTTTGTTGGCTTTTAAAAATACATAGTTACTAAAATAGAATCCTTAATAGGATTATATTAAACTAATTTAAAAATTATGCAATATAAAAATAATAAATTAGAATCTTTAAATAAGCTCCTATCTACAGATTTTATAATCAAACCAATAAAAAATATGAAGAATAATAATTTACTATAAACTTAAGAGATTGAAAACACAAAGATAAGTGATCAGTTTAGATGGAACACGTCTAAATGTATAACAGATTAATTAAAATTGTTATTAATGACAAAAAATGTATTTAATGGAATAGTCATATTTAATGTGACTTTTAAACAATAAAATAGATTAAATTTAATGAAGTTTCAACAATCATTATTTTCATATTTTAAGCCAAAGTCTCTAATTAAAAAAAATGGAGAAGAACATTCGTCTTTCTAAGAAATAACAAAGAAAAACAAGAAAACAAGTGACGAACGAGGAGCTAAAAAAGCAAAGACAGGATAGAGAATCTAGCTCGTCTTCAGAGGGAAAAGTAATGGTTGGACGAATGAACAATAAAACCCTGAAACCAAAAATAACAATTTACTCCAAAGCGAAATCGAAAAATGAAAGAAAAAATTGCAAAATATGAAGAGATATTTTTTAATCAAGGAGAAAAAATCCAGGAGCTAATGAATTACATAGAAGATTAAAATAACGAACTGCTAATTCTCAAAAGTTAACTGATTAAAAACTCAATAGTAACAGAAAATTAACTTTATGAAATGTCGTAAACTAACTTCAATTAATCACAAAGAATGATCATAGAAGAAGATTAGCACAAAAAACAACATTAAGAAAAGTAAAATTAAGAAAAAAATGATGCTAACATAAACAAAAGAATTGAGATGCTGGAGAAAAAAGTTTTTTAAAAATAGAAATTAGAAAAACGGTATAAAAATTGTTGGTACTGCTAATCTTGGTATCATTTACTAAGACATTGTAAGAAATGAAGATAACTCAAGTACAATGAAGAATAAAGAACCTGAAGAAACTTAAGCAAACTTTGGATTCTGAGTAAGGAATATATAAATAGAAACTATGAACAAGAAATTAAGAGAATCCTTCGTGGTAGCCGTCCACTTTAAAAAAAGGTCGTGGAGAACAACCACGGAAAAAAATTTGTCAGCATAAACCTGGTTGAAAACCCAGGATATGCAAACTTTAATTTAACATTTAGTTAAAATAATAATAATAAAAAAGCCAATGACTCTAGGCTTACAAAGATAATGTAACTTTTCTAAATTAAATAATAGCTTCTGATTAAACATTTTATTCATTTAAATTTGGATTTTATTTCTAGTATTTTTTAAATAGTTAAGTTTAACTTTATACTTATGTTGCTTTTAAGCTGTTTTAACATTAGAAGAAATGAAAGTATATAGTGATATGGTACTAGCTAAAAAGTAGAAATTATAATATTAATATTTAAAGAAGTGATTCAATAATAAATAAACAGGTTTAGATCAGTTGGTAGAGCGACAGCATTTTAAGCTGGTGGTCAAGGGTTCAAGCAGTTAATTAAAGTAGTAATTAATTAACAAGAAGAAGCTAAGTATTTAAAGTAAATTTATTGAATATGTTAGCAAATAGAAAGTACTTAGCTCAAATAATTTATACAAATGATGCTGAAATATATATTATTCAAAAATTATTACGGAAAAAATACTGAAAAATTAAAAAGATAGCTCTATAATTAGTATATTAAGTTTATTATTTCTAAATTAAGCAGATATGCCTTATAAAATTTAACATTTTTTATAGCAGTTGTTCTTGCTTTATTATTGACTAAGAAAAAAGCAGAATAATTCAAATGAAAAACTTTAATTTCTAGATTCACTATTCTTTAGATCTTTTATTTAGGTTAATCCTTCTTTTACATAAAAAGTAAAAAATTTACAAGCTGTAGAGCAGGAATCCTTTATTATTATAATTTTTGAAAGCAGAAAAACTTTTTCCATCTCTATTTAAAATTTCTAAACTATTACTAAACCTTTATCTATATTTCTATATCAGAAATTTAATTTAGTTTTAGTTTTGATTTTTCCCATTTTATTAATTCATAATTTTATAAAAAGATTAGTAGAGAAATACTTTATCAAATAAATATAGAACTTATTTAAATTCTAAAGAATAAGGATAAAAGATGAAGTTAAGAGATTATTCTAAAATAGTATAGAGTAATTATATAATTTTAATATAAAATATATATTAAAAGTTAACTATAACTTAATACAAACTATTAATACGCTTCCTATTTCTATCTTTTATCTCCTATATTTTAACTATTAGGCTCGCTTACAAATTATAATGTCTTTAGATTATTCATTACCATAAAACCTATTTTTATCATGAGTCACTATATTTTTTTCTTCTAAGGATAATTCTAAATCAATGATATTTTAGACTTCACAGTAATCTCTTATCGAAGTGTGGGTAAATTAAATTATATTTTTGTAGCTTTACTCTTCTATCTATATCAAACATCCTATATAACTTTATTTTTATTGAATTACTCTCTTCACTTTTAATTTCATTCTTCAAAATTTCTAGCAGGCACTGATATATTCTATAGTATATGGATGCTTTTACCTTATTTGAAAGCGCTGTTTATTGCCTTATATTATCCCAATTCATCATGCGCGTCAGATAATAATAATAATAATAATAAGCAAAAGTAATAAAAGTTTAGTCTCCTCTAGATTTTCAACCAGGTTTTTGCTACCATTTTTTTAGCGTGGGTAGAAAGACTGAGAATCTTCTGTTTTTTATGCAAATAATTTTTTCTTGTATACCCCTGTTTGAGTAATTCAGAGTCTGCTGATCATGTTTAACGTTCTTCGTTGTTCTTTTATCTAAATTTACCTTTATTGATCGCAATTTTGTAATAAGTGCCACTTTGATTTGCAGTAATAACATTATTTAATTTGTCTTTTCTTTAATCTATTCAGAAATAATTTTTTCAAATTAGCTAATTCTTTTGAGTAAGTCTATATTAATCTTTACGTCATTCTATTTATGGACTTTTGCTTATGTAAAAACTTTTTAAATTATCATATTTTGTTCTTGCTTAAAATTCGATTGAGATTATTCATATAGTTACTATTTCGTGACTAAATTATTCTAAATCAATTGTCGTCTAATTATAAGTAACTCATTATTTTGATCTTTGCTAGTATTCATTAGTTCTCTTAGTTTTTCCCCTTGATTGTAAATTGTTTCCTAATAATTATGTATTATTGTTTTCATTTATTCAAGTTATATTTGTAATTATGATTAATTTTACACCTTTATTAGATTTGTCTCTATTGTTCTGACTATGACTTTTCCTTCAGATGAGGAACTTTATTTATCTTCTTTCTTTTGTTGTCTCGCGTTTGTTTCGCTGCTTTCCTTTTGCGTTTTTAATTAGATTTTGGAAAGGCGAATAGAATATACAATTTTTTTTATACACGTCAAATAAAAACAATATTTTATAAACTTAAAATTTTATTTCTCTTAAATTGTATTATTTTAAAAAGCAAATTCTTTTAATTTATTTTCAAATGCTTTAATGGTTGGAAGATATACTAATATATATAAATATTCATTATTATACTCTAGATACTTTAAAGTTAGAACTTTTAAAAATAAATTTTTCCATAACCAGAATCTCAAAAATTAATAATCTAGTTTACCTATCATTATCTAAAAATTTGATAATTTCAACTGGAGATCGTCCTTAGCCATAAACTTGGATTTAGAGAACATTATAAACTTAAGAAATATTCTTATTTCATTATATATCATCTTTTTTATTTTTTATCATATTTTAATAGATACTTTTTTTACATTTTAAAGCAAGTCAGTTCTATTATATTGTTTAAGTAAATTAAAAAGCAAGCTCTAGATAAGTTAAAATTCAAGTTTATATAAAGTCTTAATTTCCAAATGACACAATATTTTAGAATTATAATAATCCATCTTCGATATATTACCTTGCTAGATCATAAGCAAGAATATCTAAGATATTTAACATTAAAATTGTTTTTTTATGGATTTTTTCATTTATCTATCCATGACTCCTTATAAAGAAATTCTTTAAGATGGAGATAACATTAGTATCCATAATTCCAACTCAAAAATACAAAGAAAACTGCCTTCTGGCAATTTAGACATTACAGAACTTTCAAAATAGTGATTTAATATATTATTTGGACAATTTTAAATTTAAAAATTAGATTTTTTATCTTAAAGTGTTAAACAAACTTTTAAAATTTTATTCCGTTCCAAAAAATTTTGTTACGTCCCAAAAAAATTTATTCCGTCCCAAAAAATTTTGTTCCGTCCCAAAAAATATTGTTCCGTCCCAAAAAAATTTTGTTCCGTTCCAAAAAAATTTTGTTCCGTCCCAAAAAATTTTGTTCCGTCCCAAAAAAAATTGTTCCGTTCCAAAAAATTTTGTTCCGTTTTGTTCCGTCCCAAAAAATTTTGTTCCGTCCCAAAAAATTTTGTTCCGTCCCAAAAAAAATTGTTCCGTCACTAAAAACTCATGTAGTGTAAAACGCTGAGCAAAAAAACAAAAATAAATTTTTCACGTTTTTTGGCATTTTTTTCTACTTTTTATCTCTTCACTTTTACAATTTTTAAATTTTTTCAGAAAAAACATACTTTACTATATTACGCCTTTTGACTTTTTTTCTTCGCTTTTTCACTCCGCTTTTCATTTCAAAACATTATTTTACTCAATCATACTTTTTTGACCTTATTGAAAAAAAAAACTTTTTAAAACTCATTTCTTTTTTAACCCAAAAAATTTTGTTCTGTCCCAAAAAATATTGTTCCGTCCCAAAAAAATTTTGTTCCGTATTTTGTTCCGTCCCAAAAAAATTTTGTTCCGTCCCAAAAAATTTTATTCCGTCACAAAAAATTTTATTCCGTCACAAAAAATTTTATTCCGTCACATTCCGTCAAAAAAATTATTCCGTCACAAAAAATTTTATTCCAAAAAAATTTATTCCTTCCCAAAAAATTTTATTCCGTCACAAATTATTTTAGTCCGTCAAAAAAAATCTCCTATAGTGCTAAACGCTGAGCAAAAAAACAAATTTTTTATTTTCTCATTTTTTTCACACTATTACATACCAAATTCAAAAAAAACTTGCACACTCATAACCTAACATACCCAAATATCCAAATACCCTACATACCCTACATACCCCATACCCATACCCACATACCCACATACCCACATACCCACATACCCACATACCCACATACCCACATACCCACATACCCACATACCCCACATACCCACATACCCACATACCCACATACCCACATACCCACATACCCACATACCCAAATACCCAAATACCCACATACCCACATACCCACATACCCACATACCCAAATACCCAAATACCCAAATACCCAAATACCCACATACCCACATACCCACATACCCAAATACCCAAATACCCAAATACCCACATAAATATCTTCTTCCAAATTCAAAAAAAAACCTTTCCTTTCTCTCCACCTAAACACTTAACTCTTCAATAAAAAAAAATACTCACCACACTCACATACTTTATTTTCAATCCATTTAAATTCTATAATTTAATTTATATTTATATTTATTCACTTATGATTGCTTAATACTTTATTTCTCACACTTTCTCTAATTTTAATATTTCTCTTTTTGAATTCAAATACTACACTAATTTATCCCTTTTAATAACCTCAAACACTAAATGTTTTCAATTTTAGTTTGTTATTTTTCACACACCCTTTCTTAAATACTTTTAACTACTATCTTTATTTCCAACTCTCTTTATATTACTCAATTAACTTTTTAAAACACTTATTATCTAACACTATACATACAACTTGTCTTATTAAATACTTTTAATCAAAAAAAATTATAACTTATAATTTACTTATCTTAATTCAATTATTATTATTTGTTAAAATTTATTCAAGTCTCATCACAATGAAAGATACCTGTCTCCCATTAGTCTCATATTCCTCTACTCCATTGCCACTCCTTCAAATTCACATTGATGCACCTTCAAACCATGCCTTCCTATCATCCTCTTTAACACATAATCCCGATGATCCTTTGCTAACTCCCATATCTTTATTGTTTTATCACCACTTCCTGATATTAAATACTTAGAGTCACTTGATAATACCAAAGACCAAACATAAGAAGTATGACCCTCTAATGTTCTTATAAGCTCATATGTTTACATGTCCCATATCATTATTGTTTAGTAACTTCCAGATATTAAATACTTAGAGTCACTTGATAATACCAGAGAAAGAACATCATAAGTATGACCCTCTAATGTTCTTATAAGTTCATATGTTTACATGTCCCATATCCTTATTGTTTTATCCTCACTCCAGATATTAAATACTTAGAGTCACTTGATAATACCAGAGATCTAACAGTATAAGTATGACCCTCTAATGTTCTTATAAGCTCATATGTTTACATGTCCCATATCACTATTGTTTTATCATAACTTCCAGATATTAAATACTTAGAGTCACTTGATAATACCAGAGAAGTAACAATAGAAGTATCCTCTAATGTTCTTATAAGCTTGTATGTTTACATGTCCCATATCCTTATTCTTTTATAACTTCCAGATATTAAATACTTAGAGTCACTTGATAATACCAGAGATTTAACAGACCAAGTATGACCCTCTAATGTTCTTATAATCTCATATGTTTACATGTCCCATATCCTTATTGTTGCATCACGACTTCCAGATATTAAATACTTAGAGTCACTTGATAATACCAGAGAAGAAACAGAACCAGTATGACACTCTAATGTTATTATAAGCTCATATGTTTACATGTCCCATATCCTTATTGTGTTATCAGCACTCCCAGATATTAAATACTTAGAGTCACTTGATAATACCAGAGAAAGAACACCAGAAGTATGACTTTATAGGGGCTTAGTAAGATTATCTACCTACATGTCCCATATCCTTATTGTTTTATCATCACTTCCAGATATTAAATACTTAGAGTCACTTGATAATACCAGAGAAGTAACACCAGAAGTATGACCCTCTAATGTTCTTATAAGCTCATATGTTTACATGTCCCATATCCTTATTGTTTTATCATCACTTCCAGATATTAAATACTTAGAGTCACTTGATAATACCAGAGATTTAACAGACCAAGTATGACCCTCTAATGTTCTTATAAGCTCATATGTTTACATGTCCCATATACTTATTGTATTATCTAAACTTCCCGATATTAAATACTTAGAGTCACTTGATAATACCAGAGAATTAACATCAGAAGTATGACCCTCTAATGTTCTTATAAGCTCATATGTTTACATGTCCCATATCACTATTGTGTAGAAACTTCCAGATATTAAATACTTAGAGTCACTTGATAATACCAGAGAAGTAACATAATCAGTATGACCCTCTAATGTTCTTATAAGCTCATATGTTTACATGTCCCATATCCTTATTGTTTTATCATCACTTCCTGATATTAAATACTTAGAGTCACTTGATAATACCAGAGAAGTAACAGACCTAGTATGACCCTCTAATGTTCTTATGATCTCATATGTTTACATGTCCCATATCATTATTGTTTCACTTCCAGATATTAAATACTTAGAGTCACTTGATAATACCAGAGAATAAACAATAGAAGTATGACCCTCTAATGTTCTTATAAGCTCATATGTTTACATGTCCCATATCCTTATTGTTTTATCCTTACTTCCTGATATTAAATACTTAGAGTCACTTGATAATACCAGAGATTTAACATCAGAAGTATGACCCTCTAATGTTGGCATTTAACCAAAATTAACCTAACTCATATTTGCACCATTGAATTTACAATTCCGTAACCATGCTCCTCTAAAATTCACCCTTGATAAATTAGCACCACTCATATCACAACCATCAAACACCGAATCACTCAAATCCGCCCCAGGTACTTAGATTGCCCGAAAATCAGTCATCTACGTAAACTGGTAATCCATCCAATTCAATATTGTTATACAATTAGCACCCACTATTTATAAAGCTTTATTAGATCTTGTCCACTTCACTATCTCCAATAAATTTTATTAAAACTAAACCGAACTATCAATCTCCCTTATAAACTACTAGATCTCCTTATTGTCCACTATCGAATATCTATTTATTTCATGAGCTTCTATTGAATTTATGCTATTTTAAAAATTTAAGACTAAATTTACTATATTCCTTGCCACATAGTAATCCCTTATCGATGCATGAATAAACTCAAACCTCTTTTAACCATTTTCCTCTTTTATCTATATCAAACATCCTATGTGGTTGGAACTCTCAGTTATTTTCTTTATTCATTCTATATTTGTTTTTTCCAAACCTTCCCAGTTTACCTAACCAGTTAATAATTACCATGATGCCTCTATTTATATATCTTCGAAAGTCTCTAAATACTCTCCGATTTCATTATTTTTTTTATTTAATTTTTTAACTTTTATTCAGTTTTATCATTTCATTTATTTATAAAGATCTCATATATCTTTGCCCTTTACACCTTTTTGTCCACTCCTCTCCTCAAATATTCTATTATTTTTTCCTCACTCATACATATATATAACATAAAAGGATTATTTAGAATTTCCATTAAACCCGGAATACTTTAGATGATGCTCATTTACTCTTTTACCTTTTCAATAGTTTCCTTTTGCTACTCCTATTAATTTGCATTTTGAATCTGCTTTCCTATAACTAACTTTATATATTACTCTATCTAACTTTTATCAAAAGGCTTAATATATAACTCCTCCAACTCCTATACCTAAGCTCTTTCATTTTTAAAATGAACAAAATAATCCTTATAATTTTTATCAGTCAATGCATAATTGGTTCTACAAGTTACTATATACTTTGCATACGGATATTTAAGGTTTAATTGATTATTAGCTATTATACTATTATAATTTCCCAACTCGTCATAGGCATCAAATAGAAAAAACATTTTCCTAAACATCAAATTTTCATTCTTTGTAATTTGATTGTTTTTTAAAGCTGTCTCTATTAACTTTTCTTCATATTATTTAATGGTTGGAAGATAAACGTATATCGGTAGTCAGTCATGCTTCTACTCCAGATACTTATATGCTAGAGTTTTCAGAAATAGAGATTTTCCTGAACCTGAATCTCCCAAAAGTAATAATCCCGTTTTATCTTCACTGTCTAAAAAGTTCTAAATTTTGCTTTCAAGATTGATTTATTCCTTAGAATTAGGACTAGGAGCACATAATAAACTTATGTAATATTCCTACTTTTCTTAAATCTCATTTTACAAATAGTTTTTCATATTCTAATATATTTTATTATCTATACCCTTTAAGGCCAACCAATTCTCCTCCATATTTTAGGTAAACTAAGTAATATGGTCCGAATTCTTTAGTATTTCTATTACTATCTATTGTTCCCTAACATTTTAACTTAAGCTTTCATTCTTTTGCTTAAATACTCTCTCCTTGTAAGTTGTAGCAACTTAGTTCTTGTCAATGCTTAGTTCTAATAATGATTTCAAAGCAAAGTATCGAATCTACCAATCTTTATCCTTACACAATTGCTCTAGCAGCTAGCACGATTCCTTAACTAATTCTGGAGAAGCTTTAGGATTTCTAATCATGTACTTCAAAAGTTAACATGCTCTAAATCTTAGGTCCAACTTTTCTTTCAAGACGAGGCTTTTAAATTATTCAAATGTTTCTTATGAATATTTAATTACCAAGTCATAGGTGAGGGCATCTAGGTATCTTATTCTAACTATTTTTTTAAGGTGAATTTTGGAATTTATTTTCTCAGTTCCCCATACAATGAATTCCTTTATTATGGAGATCGCATCAGTATCGATAGCCCCAATTCCAAAGGATAAAGCAACTGCCCATTAAGCAACCTTTAGAATTTTGCAGAATATTCCGAAGTAATCATTTTCTTTATTGTCTGGAATATTCTTCAATATCATCTAACTGTATCTTAAGTAAAAATCTAACTCTGGTCCGCCTATTCTCTTTATATTTACTAATTTTAATCCAGCTTCTATTTTTTACTCAAGATACTTTTTCGTTTCAGCACTTATGAAGAATTCATTACTTTTATTCTTTTCCTCACCTTTAGAAGAGCTTTACTCGTTCTTCTAAAGAAACATGTCTAATAACTCAGGAAGATTTTGTACAAGTTACACCTTTAAGAGTTAAGACCAACCTTCAGCATATTAATGAGAAACTATTTCTATAAATTGCTTTATAAGCACCAAAGGATCATTTAGTTTGATCAACTTATTTTTTGGAATGGTTTAAATTCCTTGTAGAACTAGTTCCATCTTTTACTAGCTTAAACCCTCTTTTAAGAGGTTTAATCCTTTTTGATAAATCTCTTAGTCTTCAGTTCCTAAAACTAGTTACTGAGGCTAAGTAGTATTTATATTGTTTGAAGTTTACTACGTCACCTAAGAGTTTTAGATTTTTGGTTATTGAGATTTAGTAACATCAGCTACTTTAGCACTCCCACATCCCCCTCCCTTCAGTTTCATACTTTTCTAGAATTTAAAGTTTTAGATTTATTTGATCCGCACTGCTCCTTAATAAGAAGTCATCTATAAGCTTTCTTTTAGATAATTTGTTTCGTTTATCTAAAACTCTTTAACATCTGGTATTTCTACGTTTACCAGATAAGGATAATTTTGAATCAAGCTGTAACTTTCAGTACCTTATTAGTATCGTAAGGCATTTTCTGCTATTTGTCCTTGAATATACTCTTCCATTAGTCTTGGTAAAGTTTTATTATCCATAAGCTAATTATTACTTGATTTTAGCATAAATCTAATTTAAGTTTATCCCTCAACCTTTTTGAGTATCTTTTAATCATTAAAATTTGCGTTCGTTTAAATTTGCTAGGCTAATCAGATTATAACATCATGAGATTTTAGAAATCCATATAATTAGCTTTAAGACTGAAAGCCATGACAGCTTCCAAGAATTTAACCGAAGATAAAGCAATTTGAATTGCAATATTCAGCCATTTTATAATATTTTAAAAGTAGAATATCTAAGAATATAAAAGATTAAATAAAATGTCTATTATAACTAATTACTCCATCTATTCGCATTAGACACTTACTATCTAAACCTATAATAAACTACTAATTATACTACTATTTTATTTATTACTATCAACTAACTTAACAGCAACTCTTTTAAGACTATCTATCACTTCAATTTCATTAAAAGCCATTTTAATTCGCGCTAATGAACCATATCTAAATACTCCTAATCAATACATCTGCTATTGTCGTTTATATGATAATTAGTTTCTTATATGATACAATTAGACTTTGAGATATTGTTTTGAATGCCTTTATTGATGCCTTCTATTATTGTCCATGAAAGACTAGAAATAGCTAAGAGATTTGCTTATCGTTTTTGCGTAAAAAAGAAAGAAAATAAGCTTGGCAATATGTAACCTTACTTTTTATATTTGGTGTAAGAGTAAATATTTCAGCAAAACGAAAATTAAGTTATAAGCTATTAAATTAATCAAAGAGATTATAAGAAGAAAGCTATTCATGCAGAACATAAATAAGATATAGAACAAATCTCACTAACTCCTTTATATAAAGAAGAAGGAAAAGAAGAACAAATAAATAAATAAGCTGTATTAATTAATTTAAATATAAACTAATTAAAAAACAAGCAAACTAAGGATTATTAGACTTTAGATAAGCTACTACTAGTAAATCTTAATTGCAAGTTTATAAGCAAATCTAGTAAAATAATAATTAATAAATTGATATAAGTAAATAAAGAATATTCAGATATCTCTTAAAATACTACCAAATAATTCTTATTTCAGATTTAAGTTAATTAACTAGAAGCTTTAGTTCCTTATTTTTTTTTTCTTAACTAGCATAAAATGTCAATTATTTATGATACCTAGAAAAAATTAATTAAGCAATAATAATCAAGCGCTAATATATACTTAAGGAATAATAAATAAGTTTGATGAAAAATTTAAAAATTTAAGGAATAAATCAAGTATGAGACAGAGAAAAAAAGATTTATCATTTTTAAGATATATACCTTTCATAAAATTGTGAAAGATTTGGAGAAGCTAATCGAATTTCGTAATTATTTAAAAAAAGATAAAAAGAGGCAAAAATTCCTGATTGGACCAAAGATAACTTTAGTTTCTAAACAATTCATTAAAATTGAACATATAAGGATTTTATTGAAACTCTAAGATTTAAAGAAGGCTAGCTAACTAAAGAAGCGTATAAAGTATAATTATTAAAAAACATCGATAATATGAGTAACTACGAAAATCTAGAACTTATCATAATTAAATTCCAAGAATTCAGGAGAAATTTTTAAGAAACATAAGGATTAGTTTCTTCTTAAGGATATTTTAGGAATTAGAGAAATAACAGAGTTTTAATATTTTTAAAAATAGCTAAATAAAAAAATAAATCTAAAGAAGCTAAGGATAATTCTATAACACAAGTAAGGAGAATCTGAACAACTTCAATTTTATACTAAAGCAATTACTCAATTAAATAAACGCTAAAAGTATACTGCTGCTAACAACTTAGATTCAGAACAAAAAGGTAAAATATAAAAATAAAATTGATACTGGAATTTTGAGAAAGTAGTTACAAGCTAAACTGCATGTACAAGTTGAAAATATTTAAATATATAATAAATAGAAAAACTTCAAAATGTAATTTAAAGTAAGCATAAATTATATTTGACCTGAAAAGTCTTTATGGGAACTGGATTTAAAAAAAGATTCCTTATTCCTCTAGTAGAGTTAAGAGATTAAATGGAGAAGCCAATATTATAAATAGATATTTATAGCAATATCTTAAGAATAGGATTAAAAAAAACTTAAAGAAAAATTGAACAAAAGCATAATTATGAAAAAAAGGAGTAAGAAAGAAATTGGTCTATTACTCAAAATCCCTATTTAATACATATCAAATTTCCATTATAAACTTTACTGAAGCTCCTAGGGAAATTTTTCTACTATTGAAGATATGACTTGGATAACTTAAACTCTTGAATTTTTTATATTAATTTTAAAGTTTATTCTTAATTAAATATCTTCTTATGCATTTCTTTTCTTGAATGTTTCTCATTTTAAACTTTTATCATTTCTAAGATTCTTTTATTGGATATCTAATATAAATTTTCCCTAAAGTTTCTACATCTAGTAAAGTGTGTGCTCCAGATAGTAGTTATTTTTAACATTCTAAAAATGTAAGTAAATATAGATTAATTTCTTTTGTATTTTTAGTCAGATTAATTCAAATTCTCCCACATATTGCTCTAAATCTGAGTAATCTTTCTTGCATTTGTTTTCTTTTTGCTTGGAAAGGTATCTTAATTTCCTTATCTTAATAAACTGCTTTTTTTTAATAATTTTAGCTTTCAAGGAACTTTCTTTCTAGTCCTTAATTTTTTAATTCAGCCAATTTGTTTTTGATATAACTTCTAGATACTGAAATATTTATAAAGTCCTTTAGTCTGAAATTTTTTTGGGTTTTATCTTGTATAGGTAGATTGATAACTTTACGTTTAGACTTTTTTATTTGAAGATAATTCCTTAAACCAAACCTTACCTATTTATCGCTTTCATATTATAATTAATTTTAACTATTATATTAATCTAAGATAACTAAGCTTAGGTTATAAGAGAGAATAATTAAATCCCTAAACTTTTATAATAGCTTGACTAAATTTAGGCTCTTTTATTTAAGTAATATGACTGGCTTTTTAAAAATTAAGCAGCTTTTTTTATTTAACTATAAATAAGAGCTTAAAAAGCTCTCTAAATTTAACTTAAAAGATTAGTTTTGTCATCAAGGAATTCTTGAAATAACCTTGCTTTTTTTGTTCCTTTAACCTTGTTTTCGTTATTTTTTATTTTAGCACTGCTTACTATTCCACATGTTCGCTTATATCTTAAGAATCCTATCCTTTTTCTACTTTTTGTTTTGCTTTAATTAGTATCTTAAAGTTGATTTAGAGTTAAAAAGTGGCCAAGGCTGAGGAGAGATATTTATTTTTTCTCGAATTGCTCTAATAACTTTCTGTAGTTTTAATTTCTATAGTGTAACCCTTGTAATTTTAATCCTCTAGGTTCATAGGTTTTAGATTCACTTTAAAAGTAATCATTTAGTTAATTTTCCAAGGATAGCAAAACTTATTTTTCGCACCTCTAACTCTTTTACCTCACCAATTTTTGGTATATTTGCTCAATTTTTTGTTTAGCTTTCGTGATTGGAAAGACTACCTTGAACTCTTTAATTTCTCTGATCCTAAATTAATTCACTTAGATAATTAGAAATCACCACCTGACGTCGAATTAAGCAGCAACTCAATTTTTAAGCCCTTTTGTGAAGAATCTGTTAACAGTTGCCTTATTAATATTTTTCTAAACTTATGTCATTTTGAAGAAAATTCTTTATCTTAGACTTTTAATTAATAAGCTTCTTCTACTTTGCAGGTAAATAATACTTAGAATTACTATATAAGATTAAGACTTAAATTTATCTATATACAATTATTTCTTAAGAGCTTTTTTCTAAAATATCAATTATATTTACCTTTATTTCACTAAGTGCTTCTTTATAATTAAGAACAGCTTTTTATTTTAATCTGAAATTAGATTATTTCCGTTTCTCAGCTATGATAATGATAAAGCATTGTCATATACAGAGATTTTAGTTTCTAATGTAATTTAATTCTTAAGAAGTGTTAAGAGATTTTAAGAATTTCATAGATTAAATGGAATTAGTCAACCTATGGGAATTGTGAAGAATGCCGTACTTCTTTGAATTTAATCCTGCAATTCTGCTTTACGAGTTAAAAGAATTTTAAAAGCAGCTAGTAGGCAAACTTTTAGGTATTTGAAACTTCTCAAATGAGTTTACTTATTAGCTCTTAATTCACTTTACTCTTCTCAAATAAAGAAACTATTCATCCTGCTAACTTCAACTATTATCATTCATTTACTTAAATTCAATCTAAGGTTTTTATCCTACCATGCTATTTTATAATAATCTCTTAGTGGTTAATCCTTTAGCTAGTTTTTTAATGCTCTTTTTTTATTCTACTTCTTATAATTTTCTAAATTTAGTGCTCTTAACTAACTTACTAACTCTAGAGCTAGTAACTACTCTAAATTTGGATATTACTTACGATTAAAGAGGTTTTATTTCAAGCCTATTTTTCCAAACTAGTCAAGTTTTACATGCGATAATTTGTTTCCTTTTAAAAATCTATTTCATTACACAAAAAATCAAACATTATCAACTAAACCTTACTCTTCAGTCCATTTAGGTTTTCTAACTTGCTTCAGAACACTCAATTTCTGATCACTTCAAGTGAGCAGCATTTCAAGAAATACACTTGTTTTAATTATGACATATACCAGCAATTTGGGTTACTTGGATTTTATAAAGGAAAAGTCTTAGATTTGATTATAGCTTAAGATAGGATTCTGCAAGATGTAAATTATAAATATCTGAAGTTCTTCTCTGATATACAACTATGGGAAAATATTAATGTCTTTATCTACTTTAGGTAGTATCAAGTATCATCTCCGAGACCGGATTTACTAGGATCGTGGTTTTACTTAATTGATTTATCTAATTAAAGAATTTTACCTTCACAGATAGTTCCATCAGGCTTATATTATTTTTCTAGAACTCCAGATGGATCATTTTGTATTATCCTGCGTCACAACTCTAAGGCTTAAAATCTTAAACTGTTGAAGCTAAATCAGTTAATTTCATTTATAGGCAAAATTCTGAATTAGCTAGACTTGGCAGCAATTGGGATATGTTCTAATTGTACTCTTGAGGATAGTAACTAACTTAAAGTGGGTTAAATTTACTGAAATTATAAACAATCTATCTAGTCAATGCTAAGAAATTTTTAATCAAGATATAACTCTTACAACTTTCGGCACTCCTTTGCTCCAACTAATATATCAGTACTCTTTACCTCATATCTAGCTTAATAAGTAGTAAGTAATTGCACTAATTTGAGGAAAAAAAGGCAATTTTGTTTGAAGTAAAAGAATCTCTTCATTTAAGTAATTAACATTAGCAGCAGAAATCTCGCTACTCTCAAGGCCTCTTTTGCTCCTAGGAAGTGAATGAGTAGCCTGCAAGTATATATTAGATAAATTTATAATTAAATACTTCTAAGGAGTTTGTTGACATTTTAAAATCTATATCTGAATATAAAATAAAGTAGTTTAAGTTTAGTCTAAGTTGTAAAGGAAATAAATAAAATGGTTAAATAGTAATTGAATGGGATGCTTAATAAAATGAAAAATAATTAAGATTAATAGAAAGATTCGGCAAAAAGCATCATTATAGCATACCATAATAGAAATAAATATAACTATTAGAAATTATATTGATTGAGTCTAAAAACTTACTTTAGAATAAAGATCTAATCTTGCTAAGCATAGCTTGGAATTATGAATATTATTAAATTGGTTATAACAAATAAGAATAAAAGTTTGTAGCTAAAAATCACTAATTCAAGTCTTTTAATCGTTAGCTCTATTTTGTGCTTAGGCACTTTTCTTCCGGTTTCTTATATCATTTTTCAGTTGGTACTAAATTTCATCAACCAGCAGAAATCAAAGAGGACTGCTTCTGGTTAGGACTTAAAATAGGAAATAGATAATTCGGAGATATTTATTTGAAAGGAAATTTGCTTACTAAAAGCAAGCTACGAAACTAGATAAAGTAAACGCTAGATATCCTTAATTTTTATTCGAATCAAAGATAAAAAAGCGACTAAATGACAGCAGAAGATCTATTTAATATTCTAGAGTTGGATTCCAAAAACTGCTATGGTATAGAGTGGAGTAAGGTAATTTTTCCTATTACTAGATTTACTATTGCCAAATCTTTAAGATTTTTTAATCTTCTGACATCAAAAATTCTAAAAAAGACTGTTTTGATGTGCCCTGATAATATGGTTATTTTACTTTAAAAAATAACGAGAACTATATCTATGGAAATTATTTCAATGTTTGGTATATTAGACCAGATAACTTTCTTGTTATGAATGGAAAAAAACGCTTATCTAATTATGTAACTGACTTTGGACTTACTAATTTGTACGAGGGAAATAAAATTCACCAGCATATTCCTAATAGAGAAAACTAAAACTTGAATGAAACCGCAGATATGCGATCAGAGCTAATTGGAATTGATTAATCAGAGCAATTTGATTTATAAAATTTATTGATAGGCTTTATATATTCTTAGGAGCATATTGTCTGGGTAAGCGAGGTAATAGTAGTACTAAGCAAGAGAAGCATCTGATTTGTGTTTAAGCTAAAAGAAATTTTAAGTAAATATTTCCAAGTAAAAATAAATTTTAGGCTATATACTTTTAACAAATTTAAAATGATCTAATAATTAAAGTGTTAAACTTTCTTATTTTTATACTTTTTCTAAGTTTATTATATATAATCTATTTAAAGCAAAATTAAATATAATCTAAAATAAAGTTAATAGTTCTAATTAAATAACTATGTGTTCCTTCAATGATATATCCTTTTTATCTAATTAATAGATATTTATTAGAAAATTAAACTGATGATAGAGATTCTTTATTTAATTAAATATTTTATAAATACTAAAAGAAAAAGCCTAATTATAATAAAACTATTAAAATCCTATTTATAAGAACTTAAATTTAAATTATTCATTTATATCTTAGTCAATAATTGCTTTGACTCTACCATTTAAATATATATACAAATTATATTCAAAGAATAATTTCTTAAAGATATGATAAAATAGGCTTATTAAGTATCTTATTTAATTATAAAAGGTAAATTACTAATTTCTTTTATTTATTCTTTGTAATTATATTTCCTCTATCAACAATTATCTAATTTTTTCCTGCTTGTTATTAATTTATCTTAAAAAGGTTAAATTAAGCTAAATAGTAGATATAACAAAACTTTATTTTTTATCTTTTTTATCTTTAGGAAATCAGTTACTTCTTTTAATAGTTTTCAAATGTAAATTAAAAAAAGTGTTTTCTATCCTTTTAGATTTAAATAGACTTGCTATTTTTTAATTTTTAAGTCTAAGAATCTTTTATTGTATAAAGTAAGATTTATATTAAAGAAATTTAATTTTTCTATAAATAAAAATGTTATATAAGCATAGCTTTTAAGTAATTGAATAGCTTAATAAGATGTTAATCTATTATTATAACTTTATATAATCAATTATTTTATTCCTTTTTGAGTTAAATTAAGAATTAATTCTACTCAAATATAGTTAAGCTTTCAGCTATATAGCAATAATTAAAATTTTGAATTAAGTAGTTTAATATAATTCTTTAGAGACTTTAATAAAATAGATTTATAGAAGCTTTATTATTTCTTTGAATCAAATAGCTAGCAAATATAAATTTTATAGATTAATAAATAAAGCAAATAAAATAAATATAGCCTAAATAAATACATCCATTTAGCTAGTAAATATAATTAATTTCTACTATATAACTAAATAATTAACAATTAAAGCTTTTTCTAATATTTCATATCCTATATTAAAATATTAATTAATCTAAGTCATAAGATAATCACTACTTTGTTAGAATAAGCATATTAATAAAGAAAATACTAAATAAAACCTTATAATGCATTTTAATTAATTTTATTACCTTCTATTTTTTAATTTAGCTAAAAACTTATTTCATATCAATCTTAAATATTCTTTGAGAGACTTAGATATCTTTTTACTTAAAAGCTCGCTATATTTTAGTGAATTAAGAAAAAATAAAATAGTTTAATCTAATAATGCTATTAAGAAAAATAAATAAAATAAAGGGAATAAAAGCATTCTTTACTTAGATGAGAATCTTCAAAGTTTAAATTACAATAACTAATGCAAACTACTTTCTATACAAATGTCCATATTAAAGCTTAAATTATTATTGTCTTTTTATACTCTTTTACTAAATAAGTTCTAAGTGTATATCAACCAAATTGCTATCTAAAGTATTATAATTAGCATTTCTTTATTTTCATATTTAAATAGACTTGTATTTAGATCTGACTGCTATTATTTAGAGTAAATATTGATTTTCATGATTAAGCTAAAATTTAATATTATGAATAATAACTTACAAGAGAAATAATTTAATTATTATTAAGATAGCTAACTTTAAATAAAAAGGTATTTTATATATAAAACTAAGGCTAACTAAAGAGTTCCTCAAATACAATAAGATAAAGAAGCTAGCATAATCATCTTTAAAATTGTAAAATTATATTGAAATTATATAACCTAGGTAAATAGTTAATCTATTATAAAACCTTTCAAATTTATAAAACATAGTGATGCTCTTAAAAAAATTAAATGTATATCAAATTTTAAAAATTAAAGAAAAGCGAATGATAGAAAATACCATGAAGTTAGCTTTATAACTAAAAAAGCAAAAATAATTTTTTAGTATCATAAGACCAAATCAAAATACAAACTGTTGTTCCATACACTCTTCAAATTTCAAATTTTTTCTTCTTGTTTATAAAAAAGTAGAATGATATTTTCTTTCTTTACTTTTAATAAAATAAGTTAAATTTGAATAAAAGTTTAGTCCTATAGCTAAAAATATTAATTTTAATTATACTTTTAAAAGTTAAAATTATTCTAATCTTTAAAGAAAATAACTAAATAAACAAGTTTATTACTAAATTTAAAAGATTTAGTATTTTAGTACCTTCTTTTAATGTTTGTATTATATCACATTAGATATTTATTCTTCTATAACTAAAATAATAAATTAAATATAGATATTATATTTAGTTTAACTAGTAAAATAGTAATTCCATCTATAGTTAACTATTTCTGTTGCTTAAGAGTTAAAGAGATAATTATGATCAATAATTTAGATTAATAGAAGTCATATAACCTTATAAAAATAAATTAAGCACTATCTTAAATAATTACTAAATTTAAGATATACAAAATAAAGTTAAAGGCTATCTTAATAAGACATTGTTAAAATGCTTTCTCTAATTATTTGATATTTAGTAGAAACATTTATCTATAGAGATATTTACTTAATTTTAGTTGCTTGAAGTTCTTAAGCTTATCAATAATATACTTGTATATATTAAACTTTTCTTTTGATTATGATAATAATCTCTGCTATTGATGTATTTTAATGGTATTGATTTAGAATTATAGCCTGCAATTTATTTAAAGTAATGATAATTTTTATTTTATTGCTTTGCTATTTAAATATAATTAGAGTTTCCTCCTGAGATTTAATAAAACTATTTAATTCTGATCTTTTATTATTATTTATTAATTAAATCTTTATTGTCTTAAAGCTTTATCATCAATACATGCTAATACAATATAAACACACTAGCATCTGCTTTTTATTACTAAAAGAAAGGTAAAACAAAATTATTAGTGAATTAATTTCTTAAATAAGCTATTATAGCTACAGAGAGTTTTTATGCTTATTACTATTAACTAACTAAGTAAATCTGATTTTTATTAGTCTGATTGTAATAAAAGGGATATTTATTTATTTACTCTTAGATATTTTTATATAAGCTTTTTCATTCTTCAAAAACTAAAAATATTATTTTGTTGAATCATCTTATAAGAAACTCTAGTTACCTTTTTAAGAAGTATAATACTTAAACAGAGAGAGTATTTAAAATTAAAATTAAATTATAAAAGAATAATATTACTATTCTTAAAAGATATTATATATGATTATTGATAAAGTTAAAGTGAAGAATAGTCAAATAATTAGAAGACAATACAAAGATAGCTTAATTAATGCTTTATATATTTATTTACTTATTAAATGAAGGATCTTCAAAGAAATTATCAAAGAAATCTATCAATTTCTTATTTGATAAGACATCATTTTAAATATATCTTAGGGAATAAATCAACACTAGCTTTTATCATTCATCGTGTATTTTCTTGATAACTATATTCTCCTTTTTGTCTCTTCCAATGATAAATTTAAAACGATAAAAGACAAAATCAAATCTTCTAGTTTCTGCTAATCTTTTTTTAAAAGGATCTTTCTGCATAATTTTAGAACGAAGAACTCTCCAATTATTTTTCAGGATCTTAATAGTCTTAATAAATGCTCATCTATTTTGTTTTCTTGCTTTAGAAATTTATGAGGTAATTCATTAAAAAATGTGATGTTAGATCCTTCAAAAATATTCACTATTTTGCATTCTAAATAGCAATTCAGCTAGCATAATCAGAATCAGATCCTTCTCGAGGGTGAAATACGACTTGATAAACAGGGATCTATTTTTATTTAATAAACTCTAGCAGCTACTATTTTTTCTATTTTTCTATCTTTCTTTCTATAAATCATTTCCCTCAATATGTTATACTTGGAGTTATTATATATTTCTATGCCTTTTCTACCACTATAATTTATTCTTCTAACTATTATTTAGTTCTCATCTAAAGTTATACTGAAGGTTCCTTCAGTATAAAGAGGTTAAAGACGCTATTTATATTTAAATACTTAACTTAAAATTAACAACTCTTTATCTAATTGATTTTCTATATATCATACAAATAAAATATTAAATTTATCTATTAAAGAGAAAGGATTTTATATATCCTATAGAGTTAAATTCTAATTATATTAAATCTTATATCTCATAAATAATCTTTAGTTTTATCTTAGATATTAAAAAGTATTAAGCTAATTTAATTTATAATGATATGTTTATAAATGAAAGGTTTGCATCTTAATTAGGTATATAAAGATAATTACTTTAAGGAAGTATAATTTTAATTAGTTTTAGCTTGTTTATTTTTATAATATAAAGGTTTACTAAAGATTTAGCGGACTAAATTGTAATTGTATATGCTTTTAATTAAACTGATTATCTTATTTATTTGAATCTTTTATTTTCTAATTTTCTTAAAGTTTCTTTATTAATTAAATATTACTAAAAGAATAATTTGGAACTATCATAGAATCTAAGTGTGCTAGATTATTTTAAGATATGAGAGTTGTAATTTACTTTTATTTGGATTTTATTAATAAATTTAGATTTTTAACAGTAGCCAGGTGATCTTAGCTGATATTATCCTTGAGTATTAATAGAAATGGAATTTGTTATATGCTAATCTTATTTGAATACTTACTAATAGATCTAGCAATCCAATAGTTCTAAGTATTTCAATTTATAGGCTTTGAAATTTCTTCTATCTGCTAATTAATTTTAAGGTTTATTACTTACTAGTGTTGCTGATTTGGTATTTTTAGGGTTAAATTAAGGAAGGTTTTGAATGGCAAATAATAAGGTATTAATTTGAAATAAGTTAAGCTAAAGTTACTTTATATGATAGAGTGTATCTTAAGCTATTAAATAGATAAATATACAAATCTATTATACTAAATAAAAATCTAAATATATCATTCCTTTCTTCCTTCACTCTATACTACAACATTCCTTAAGAAGAAGGCATATGATTTGAGTATGCTAGACATGCAAATATAAAGTTAGGTAGTATCTTATGAATAGATAATAGTATATTATGAAGGAGTTAATGGATTAGTATCTTTAGTTATTCATAAGATTAGCTATTATTACTATAACTAAAAGTATAAATAGATGCCCCTTTTCTTTATTGATAATGCTATTTTATAAAATATAGCTTTCCAATCTTTAGACAATCATAAAAAGTATAAAGGCAATTACTAATTTATAAAGCTCTAGAAGAACATTTAATAAACTTAATGTTTTAATTTAAAATATAGTAGATATTTATAAGTAAATGATACCAATTTAATTAGGATTATTAGAATTGTTAAGTCTCTAAATATATGAATTCTAATTATTCTACATTAATACTTCTTTCATAATAAAATAATAATGCTTACTTTATTTATAATAGAAGCTATAACTAAAGCTTATCTAGTTTTATTATTTATTTAATAATTCTACCAATAATTAGGCTAAAAAGATATAATCTAATTATAATATCTTATGTTTAATAATAATACAAATCCTTATTAATTAGCTAATTACTATTAATTATGAATTAAGCTTATAGCAAGAGCTTAGTTATTTAATTAAACTGTATTGATTATTATTTTTCTTTTGTTATTTTAGTTGTAGTAATTAAATATAAACTAGAATAGATATTTTTAACTAAAAGTTATTTGTCTTAGTAGTTTTAAATAAAGTAAATCAGTTATTTTTATTTATTGTTCATTTATCTTTATTAATTCTATATTTACTATAACCTTCCTTTATACCAAATCTTACCAAGTCAACTATCATATACCTTAACTTATTTTTATATTATTAACCTTCAATTTCTCTCTATACTATCAAATCTTAAATCACAGATGTAAGATTAATAGCTTCTAATTATACTGCTATTTCTCATAATCAGCTAAACCTTTATAAAAAGCAAAAAAGTTTCTCATCAATAAAATCTCAAAATATACAAACAGCAATCAATTAAATAATATTAGATTAGACATTTTAATTATTACAACCTTAATCTTATCAATGCCTATTTTCTATTATTCTATATCATTCTTTGTTAAATTAAACCTTTTAATCCTCTTATAATCATTCATTTCATTACTGAAACTTTATATCTCTTCTAATTATAATAATCAGATAGTAACATAACTACAAATTCTATATCATTGTCATTTAATACATTAGTCTAAAATTAAGGAAGGATATGGCTAAGTTTTAGGTTAAAAATTATCTTCATAAAGTGAGTATCTAAAAAGAAATAGAAGTACAGTGTCATTTCTTTACGGCTTATATCATGTTATAAGGATAATAGATTATAGCATGATTATTACTAGAACTTGATATAATTGTTTATTTTAGCAACCTATAATCAATTTCTACTAAAGTGGTCTTAATTATAATGCGTAATAAATTAACTCAAGTATCTATATAAGTATAGAATAATTAATATAGATAAAAAACCCAGCCAACGTCTTTATAAAGCAAGAGTTATCTGATACTTTATTAATTGATTATTCATCTCAAATTTAGAAAATTTTAATTTTATGCGAGACTTAATTATTGAAGTAAGTACCAAAACCCCAAATTCACTCCTCAAGATATGAGATAGTTCTTATGATATCCATCCTAAAATAAAGGAAAAAAGAGTAAATCTCAAGAGAAGTTTCAAGTTACTATGAAATAAGATTAAAGATAACATCAGGAAACTTACAGAAATTATATAGAAAGTTGTAGCAAGTATCATAACTAATAAGTAAAGAGCCAGATAGTCTAAAATTAGATACCATAGCTTATATAAATTACTAAATAGCTCTATTATATTAAGTTTAATACTGAGCAAGTTACAAAAACTAGTATAATAGTTAGAAGAAATAGATTTAACTATACAAAAAGTCCTACGTTTAAAAATCCTTATATAATCTAAATTTTATAAATCTATAAAGTAGTTCTTCTATCCTATGCTAAGGAGAAAGAATATCTACTATAAAAGGAGCTATTAGATTTAAATTTTTTTAATTATTTAAAATTTTCAACTCTTAAGGATAAATAATGGTTAATAAAAGAATTGTCTGCAAGAATGCTTAGCTTCCCTAACTATCTCTAAGAAGGTTTTTTTGTATTATTTACTATTTAGAAAAAATCCTTGTAAAATAGAGGATTTGAGTCATGAGGAGCATTAAATTTCTAAAAGTTCCTGGAAGAATTCTATATCTAGAAAGAAAATTTAAAAAATGCGAATATCTAAGTTCAATTCGTTGAAATGTAGCAAACGCTTGGACGCTTCCATCTATAGTGTATCAAATGGGAATATAAGCTAGTAAGAATGAAAAAAAGAAACACTATGTTCTATAGAAAAACCTAACTATTATAAATTTAAAGACAAGTTTTAGGATTATTTAGATTCGCTTAATTTATGCAAGAATTTGAAGAATAAGAAAAGGATGATTAAATGAGGGAAAAATGAAGGAGGCTAAAGTTAAGAATAATTTTAAGAAGACTGAAAATATTAAATGTAAAGCGTGGAAGAATCAAGCTAAGAGCGACATTTAAATAAAAAAAGAGAGGATAATGAAAATTAGTCAAGCTATAAGTATTCAGTTGCTGCTTACTCTTTATAATATGATTTTTTTTAATTTAACTAAAAGGCATGAATTTATTCTTGCAATGCGAAAGGCAAGAATAAATTTAGAATGAGTATTTGGTTTTATCCTATAAATTTACCAAATCATCCCAATGAGTAACTTGGTTTCCATAACAGACTCTTGAATAAAATTAATATCAAACAATAAGGAAAACTTTTCTGAAGTTTAAAGGTTATCTTTTTACTTTCGACGCATATTGATAAACCTTATAATTCTATTTAATAAGAAGATTGGATAATTTAAACGCTAAAATTTTATAGTTGCAATTTTAATAGATCTAGGAGTGACTGATGGAAGAAGATTTGTAAAAATATCCTAGTAAAGTTTAAGAAAATATAGTAAGTCATATATTTTATCTACTATATTTTATACTTAATTGCCATTTCTTATCGCAGAAGAAACTCTTCTATTGGCTATCTTATTTCTTTTTAGCTAATTTTTCTACTATCTCATTTTGATACATTTTTGTCTATAATAATGATTTAGTGTCTTAGCAAGATTTTAAGATCTACAAGGGAATAAAACAAATTTTAAATATCATAAACTGATAATCAATCTTAATATGGAAAGCGATTTAATGAGTGCTTAAATGAGAGAAAAAGTGACTTTACTAACCTAACAAGTAATTTATAGATCTATGCTTTGGTTGAAGATAACACTGTTTTCTTGAATAAAAACACTTTATAGTAATTCTAAATTACTATATAACTTGATTTTAGTGAATCTTTCATGCATCTAGATCATTGTATGGATAATTATCAAATTATGAACGAGGAGCAAATAAAGGAAAAAGCAGATAGAGTGACAAAATTGTTATCCCATATAAATAATGAAAATAAAATACCGGATAGTCTGAATCCGTATTAAATTCTGTGCAAAATAAGAACAAACTATCACTCCTTTTTGCTCAAAAATTTTACCTAAAATTCTACATTCATAAGAGGAAGTTGATAACCTTTAACTTTGAAGAAAGAAAATTTTAAATAAACTGTAATTTAATATTTGAGATATAGAAGATTATAATTATAATATCTCATACTCTATGAAAAGTAGATATTAATAGAATGAAATATATATTTGAACATATTTATTTGATTATCCTTATTACTATAAATCTAGTAATTTTAAAACCTTTAAATTTGTTTAGTTATTTAAAGAAGTTTGGAAGGTAAGCGATTTAAGAACTTAAGAAGTCTATAGTAAGAGTTAATCTAGTAAAAGAAAAATGATGCTGAAGAGAATAATTTTATGGCTTAGTTTAAATTATTTTTCAGATTAATTTAAACCATTCTTTGAGGAAAAAAGTAAGATAGAAACTAGACATCAGAGATTATATTTTTTATCATACTGTTTTATTCCAAAATCTAAAGGTTTTACTCTAGCTGTTTTAAGTAATTTTTTTAAAATCTGATTAAGTCTTTGCAGCAATACTTAAATTAGCCTACTCTTCGAACTTAAATTTACATTCTTATCTTTTATCCAGTTCTTAAGCTTTTAGCTTATCTTCCTTTTTCAACTATAACTATAAGTTTTGGTTTTAAGTTTAGTTCCTTTGATTTTGTTCCAATACTATCTCAAATTCCTTTACTAAAAGCTGCTAAAAATAAATATTTCTTGTATTTTAATAAGCTACCTTACAATAAGTTTTTAGGGCCTTTTAGTATTATTAATAAAAAATTAAAAAATGAAATAGATCTTAAGAAGACTCTTAAAACTAAATTTAATAAAAAGCTAAAGTCTAAGCAAGAAAGCTAGAAAATAGGAAGATAACTGAAGAAAATGGATGTAAGATGCTTTGATTTGCCGCTTAATTAAACGAAAAACTAGTAAGGATATCAACATTACTAAGTTATTAAAAGGATTTTATTAAAGGGGTTAAAAGAATTTTTGTATGAAAGTAGTGGAAGAGCTGGACTAGCTTTCATAGGTAGTTAAAAAAACTTCTAAATAAAAGCTAAATGAAAGTATAATTAAATTTAATCTTCTATCATGCTAAACCTTTTAGACTTGAAAGAAAAACTGGAATTTAACTTTATAAAAAGTAAAGAATATTTTTTATAATTATCTTGAAAGTCTAAAAAGAAGCAAAAAGGGATTGTTGGAATATCTGGAAATATATTCCAGTGAACACCATCTAATTGCAAGATGAAGACAGAGAATTGTATAGTAAAGTTCTTTATAAGCTGTAACTACTTAAGTCAAATAATTGCAGAAAAAATTAAGAAAGGGGATATTAGAAAAGGATTGCTCTAGATTAAAAAAAAGAACGAGATAAGTATAAAATAAGCAGAAAATAAGGTAATCAAAATATTAAAATGTTAGTCAGAATTTTGCGTACACAAGCTCAAGATGCACTCATTAAATAAAACCAAAATATATAACTAAGTTTGAGCTTAAACTCTAAATTTTTGCATAAATGAAAATAATTAAATATCAAGAACTTATAACTATTCTTTAATTATTCCTTATACACCTTATTCATAATTAATACCAAATTCGCACTTAAAAATATCTTATTTATTAGAAACTATATAAAATAGTATAATGCATCGAATATTAAAGGCATTAATCAGCTACTGAGTCTCACAGAGTTAAACTTTAACATTATCTCCAAAACAACTCTAATTTCATCTGTGATTCTTAGGCTAAAGCCTGAAAGATTTAGTCATTCAATTACCTCTACCTTGTAACTTATAATTAAATATATTAACACTGATATAATAAATCCTTTAATGAGGTAAAAGAGGAGAAAGTATGTTTTAAGAGATAGCCATAACAACTAAATACCATATATTCCATATGATACTAAAAATATTTAAATTTGATAGAAAAATTTAGCTTAAACTTATGGAATTTGCTATAAATTTTAGAGTACAATAATGTAAGAAGTTTAGGCTTTGGTATTTTTAAATAGAAAAGGTAAGGACTGCTACTTGAAAAGTTATGGAAATAATAGCTAGAGTTATTAGATGATCTAGGAATTGAACTTTTTGTGATAGGCTTGCGAGTAGAAATCGAAATACTGAGTTATTATTGATGTGTATGCTCTGAAGCGGAGTTAAAATACCTTATTAAGGAAATGGGTAGCTTGTATATCTACCTAAGGATCTAATCTAGATAAACACCATTATCTGCTAATGTTGCTAGATAAAGGACTAGCTTATTTAGATTATAGAGACTAATATAGATAAATTGCATTTGGAATATTAAGAAATTTAAAAAAAAGAAAGGACAGTAGAATAAAAAATAAAGCTGATTAATGAAGACAATGAGACCTAGCAAAATTAACAATGCACGCAAATAAGTTAATTGAGTGATATTTTAGCTTAAATAGCCTTTACTTAAAGAAATAAGACCAATAAAGCTATAAATACTAATTTTAAAGTCCGGTGCAAGAATATTAATAAATCTACTATATGAGATTTAAAAGATCTGTCTAAGTATCTTTAAAAGAGAGTTCTGTTTAATCAATTTTAAAATTCTTCAATTTAATTTACCTGAAATATTATTTAGAACAGCTAAGTTTTTTCTTTCAAATAGTATCTTTATATTATTTTTTCTGTTTCTGATCTGCATCACAAATCTTAATAAAATCTAAGTATAATATTTTATCTTATTAATTAAAAAAAACTTATTTATCTACAAAATTTAAGAGTATTAAATTTAACTAAATTTTGCTTTATATTTACTTATTTTTCTTTAATAATCACTAAAATATTTTCAATATCTAGAGGTAAATTTCTTGTTACATATAGCATCTCAAGTACATAAAGATCTATGGCTGCTTTTTTAAACAATTTCATAATGTTAAAGAACTCTGAATGACTTATATATCTTTATTTTTATAAAATAGCTCTTATATTTCCCTTTTATTAATCTTACATTGGATTTAGATAAACATTTCGTCCAGTTAATCTTATAATTGAATTTTAGATTTGCTTGCTTCAGGATTTTTATATAACTTATTTTTTAACTTTATAACACTTAAAAGTTTATTATTTTAAATTTCTTCAAATTAAATTATTTTATGTATTATTAAGATTTTCTAGTCATAGCTAGCATTAATATTTGATGAATCATGCACAATTTACTAAGAAGTACTTTAAAAAATATTTTAATACAGATGAGTATTTAGATTGCTATCTGCTAAATATATGATAATGCTTAAAAAACTAAAAATTATATAGTTCAACTCTAATACTAAAAATTATGACTATAAAAAGTCTTTCATTGTATAACTCTAAATACGTAGATTCATTTTAACCATAATATAATTGTATAAGAAAAAGGGTACGATAAATTTACTTTCTGTTATCTTTTCAAAAACTATAAAAGCTTTTTATCAATTTTCAAATTTTTAATGCAAGGTTTTTCTCTTTAAGCTCTTAAAATTTAACTTTTTAATAGTTATTTAGTTATACTTATCTATTCCTTAAAAAATCATCTTAATTTTGAAATAAATTTCTTAATGAGGCAAACTGAAGCATATTTTTAGATCTTTTTATTGCTTCCTCATCTTTTTTATTAATGCAAATAACTTCTCTTCAATACTGAGAATTAAGTCCTTGTGGAATAAAATTTGATATCTTTATAAAAAATCTAAACTGCATTTGAATTATTCCTAAGATTTTGCTTAAATAATTTGTTAAATAATATTGATAATAGTTAACTCAATTTTCATATGATAAAAGCAGTAAATTGATTTAGATTTTTATTTTATTAATGTGTAAGTCATTTAATATAGAGAGTTTAATAATTATATATCCTTAGATATAATATGCTAGTTATAAAGGCTTCTCTTATTAATTGAGTATGTTGCTATTTATTTATAAGCTTCTTAAGTTATTAATTATAAGATCCGAGGTAGTATAGTGGCTAGTATTTCTGCCTGTCACGCAGACGACCCGGGTTCAATCCCCGGCCTCGGAGTTTTTTTCCATACATTTTTAAGTTATTTTAACTCTATCTATTTATTACGAACATTATGCTGGACATATTAGGTAAGATAAGAGACTAAATAGAATAAAAATAATTAAGAAGCATAATAATAATAAAGAGACTAATGAATGAGGAAATAATTAAAGCAACTGAAAGCTTATAGATAATAAGAGGGAACTAATAAGATAGAAAAACGTTAATAAAGAAACTTAAAAGCAATAATATATTTATAAAATGGATAAAATATAAAAAACAACAAATGATTTTATAAGTATATACAATTAGTATTATTAAGTTAAACCTTCTAAGTAAATAATAAAACTAACTTTAATTAGATTTAATTCAAGAAGGTATTTAACACTAGAAATTTAAAGATTTATTAGTGACTTAAAAAATTAAAGAAATAATAAAGGATTAAATTAATTTATCATTCAAGCAATTTATTAAATTATGCTTTGAAATAATAATAGATATTTAAACTACTGTCATAGAAATCTAATTGAGTAACTTAGAAAAATAATTATAATCTTATATAAGAGATATATTAATTAATTTAAATCTATTTTTACATTTAAGAATTAAGAAAATTAGGCAAAAGTAATTATTTAAGGAACTTTCTTTCCGATTTAACTTTTACATCATTTCTATATTTAAAGTTTATAAAGAAGGGAAGCATCTCGTATTATCTGAATTTCACATTCTAATTTTTCAGCCAGTCTTTAAAAATTAATTCTTCTAACTATTTCATTTTGATGTTTAGAGAGGATTAATTAAATGTATTAATTTATCTCCTTAAATTTAATATAATAATTTAAATAATTTAGATTACTATATCAATAGAACGATAATCAGTCCCATAATTTGAAAATATTAAAAAAATTGAATACTAAAAACCGAAAATCTAGGGGATTAAATCTTAATAGTTCGGCTAGAGAAAGAAAAGATATAGAATTTTAATTTATCTTCAAAAAACTTCTATGCTTAGATTATTCTTAAGCATATATTAATTTACTAAAGGCCTCTATATTTATTAATCTTATATCTGAAATTTGAATACAAGTTAAAGACTCTTTTCCAAATAATATTAGAAGGCGATTATTTGTAAAAACTAATTATAGAATTTAGTCTTTTAGCTTTTCATCAAAGAATACACAAATATTAAAGGAAATTCCATTTAATGATATTATTTACTCTTAAGACTTATTTTTCGTAAATTAAAAAATTTAATTTTTATCCTTGATTTCAAATGAATAACTTAATAGCATAGCTTAATAAAGATAAACCATAATAATGACTGTATCTACAAAGAAGATTTAAATTATTTTTAATGATATAGATAGCAAAAATTAATAATTAGCTTCTTTATTAAGAATTTTAAATATAAGTTTATTTTGGTTAATTACACTAAACCTCTTATCTAAAATCTTTCAATTAAGTCCGCTAACTTTTATTCAAATTATAAGCCTTAAGCTGACTCTCACTGTCAATTGAATACACAAAATTATAATTTTAAAATGGGTAAAATAAGGTTCAGAGTAGGCTATAATTGCAGAACTTTTGTCCACAGACTTTTATTTTTCTAATTTTAAAATTGAGTATCCAGATAGCTTCCGTTAATTTGTAAACTAAAATAGCTGAAGAAGAGCTTTTTTGTTTATCTTGCTTTAAATTTAACAAATATACTAATTTGCATCACAAACCCTTATAGATCAAAATTTTAATTCGCTGTGTTGTTAAACTCCCAAATAATTAGGCCTGAAATTTAGTTTAATTTCATACAAAGCTATTCACAGGATTTTCAAACAATTATATGCTAGTAAATTTTTCAAACTCTTATTGAATACTTCACTAAGATATGCCAATGAATTCTAATTACTAATAATTTAATCCGCCTACAATGAATATCAGATTTTTTTGTCATTTGTTGCCCATGAAAATACCTCTCAATGAAATTTAATACTCCTACATAGTACCAGAGTCATAGTAATAGAGAAACTAGACGTTACCTTTTTTCCATCAGTAAGCAGGAAATTTTTCCTTCTCAATTTATTCAATTAAAGTTTTCCTTAATCTATATCTTCAACATAGCTTTGCTATATTTAACTCACTTTAGTTTTAGTGAAATAGATTAATTTCATTGAGAATTAACTTATTGAGAAGATTCAATTATATCTGGATATATTTCATACTTAACTACCCCTATTCATATCATCTCTGTAACTACACCGTTTTATTTCTTTTGCTTTCTTAATATTTTTCTAAGGTATAGAATTTAGTGGATCGTATTCCTATCACTGTCAGGGTTTTGTAAAGCTTCTATTTAAGATTTAATTTTCCAGAAATAAAGCATTTTTATACAAGACAAATTAAAAAATAAATAAGGAGGATAAAACGATAATTATTTATGGTATCTAAGTTCTAAAGGTAAGGGAAAATGTAAGCAAAGAATCAATGTATGAAAGAGAAATTGAGCAAGTTAATTTCAAACCTACAAGACAAAAAATTGGAAAGTTTGATTTGAAAATATTTCTAAATAATATGAAAGTAAACTATCCATATAACCTCATTGAATGTTTTTAAATACAAATAATAAAGGTATAAAATATTTAATAGTTCAAGAAATTTATTAGCGACTCGCAATGCTAAAGTTTGCATTAAGGATGTAAATAAAAGTAGTTATTATACTGAAACTAAGCCAATAAACTTTCTTCGAAAGCTACTTTAAAATAAATATATCACTTTTATGCTTTTTTAGTAATAAAATCTAAAGATTCGCTTTAGTTTTTATTCTAAAGTTGAGTGATGGAAATTAGAAGTGAGAAAAGATGACTAATTAAGAAGGAAAGACTTAAACATTGAAACTGATATAAAGGTATTATTCATTTAAAAGTTAGATTTACTCTAGAAAATAAACATACTTCTGCCTAAGAGCTAAATGACCAACTTTAGTTTTTTGTTTATTACTAACATATATAAAAGGGCAATATTTTAGATAAAATCATAAATTGGGCATAGAATAACCAGATCCAGCAATATATTCTCCTAAATTAAATATCAAATTATATATCCTATTATAAATATCTAAAATTTTAGGTGAATTTCCGTTTATTTCGAGTTTATTTAAAGAAATATAAATAAAGTAAATTTTTATAAAATGTAAAATACACCCAGGAAGGATTAAAAAGCATAACATCACAATGGAAAAGAATCGTTCAATGGGAATTTTAGAAATATAAAAAATGAATAAACAAAAATTTAGAGTTTTATAGCTTCAGTTGATATTTTACAAAAAATAAAAAAATAAAAAAATAAAAAAATATGAATCTAAAATCCCTTCCAAAATTTATATAGTTAAAACACGATTAAAATAAAAAAATACATATGTACTTACTTTAAGCTATTAATGATATATCCTTATCAACTACTTAAATTATTTCCAAATAAGTACTATATAAATAAATATCATTAGAATAAGAGATGAAAAATATATTTAAAAACTTTGTTGAGCGACTTATAACAAATCAGATTTAAAGACCTATTAAGCCATATTGCAACAAGTTAATTTTATATAATTAAGGGATTTTTAAATTAATTTGGTTAGTTAGATACAGCAGTAAATTCTATTTTTTAAAATATTTTAGATATTATTTTATTAATTAATATAACAATTTAAAGCTTATTTTAAAAATGAGTTCTTTAATAGATTAAATTTACATCTGATAAAATTGACAGTAATTATGAAAAAAGAAGGATATTTTCAAAACATGAAATTCATATAATTTTATTCGTTAAAGTAAAAAAAAATCATAAACATTGTAAAAAGTATGAAGGTGTATTTTTAGGAATGTAATATTGAATCAAATTTTTGGAAATTTGAAATAAAAGAGGTATAGAGTTAAAAGAGATAAGGTAAAGAGATGTGAAATCATGAGAAGGGAAGAAGTAAGGTATATTTTAAGTGCTAAAGAGTGGTAGAAAGAAAAAGGTGAAAGAAGTAAAAGGAAAGAAAAAGGAGTTGGAAAGAAGGATTTTTGAACTTAGTGTATTAAGAGGAGTATATTTGGGTATTTAGTGTATGTGTAAAAAGTATGAAGGTGTACTTTTAGGAATGTAATATTGAATCAAATTTTTGGAAATTTGAAATAAAAGAGGTATAGAGTTAAAAGAGATAAGGTAAAGAGATGTGAAATCATGAGAAGGGAAGAAGTAAGGTATATTTTAAGTGCTAAAGAGTGGTAGAAAGAAAAAGGTGAAAGAAGTAAAAGGAAAGAAAAAGGAGTTGGAAAGAAGGATTTTTGAACTTAGTGTATTAAGAGGAGTATATTTGGGTATTTAGTGTATGTGTAAAAAGTATGAAGGTGTATTTTTAGGAATGTAATATTGAATCAAATTTTTGGAAATTTGAAATAAAAGAGGTATAGAGTTAAAAGAGATAAGGTAAAGAGATGTGAAATCATGAGAAGGGAAGAAGTAAGGTATATTTTAAGTGCTAAAGAGTGGTAGAAAGAAAAAGGTGAAAGAAGTAAAAGGAAAGAAAAAGGAGTTGGAAAGAAGGATTTTTGAACTTAGTGTATTAAGAGGAGTATATTTGGGTATTTAGTGTATGTGTAAAAAGTATGAAGGTGTACTTTTAGGAATGTAATATTGAATCAAATTTTTGGAAATTTGAAATAAAAGAGGTATAGAGTTAAAAGAGATAAGGTAAAGAGATGTGAAATCATGAGAAGGGAAGAAGTAAGGTATATTTTAAGTGCTAAAGAGTGGTAGAAAGAAAAAGGTGAAAGAAGTAAAAGGAAAGAAAAAGGAGTTGGAAAGAAGGATTTTTGAACTTAGTGTATTAAGAGGAGTATATTTGGGTATTTAGTGTATGTGTAAAAAGTATGAAGGTGTAT